>KZ062291.1:0-15848 GCA_002091835.1 Anopheles maculatus
CGTGTACAGCTGGCCGGGGATAGCCGTCGGTATTAACGGTTCCGGTTTGAACGTGCGTCTCAAGCGCTACAAGGAGAACGGAAATGAATGAATGAATGAATAGTTATCAACGTATTGCTTTACTATTATCAAGTATAAGTCGACATCAAAGCATTGCTTTCACGAGTACAAGGTTCTTGCAATGAAGTAGCAATATTTTTCTGGACTTTGAGGATGTGGTACATTTGAATGAACAACTAACATCTCTGCCTCCTGTTATCTGTTCAAAATATGATAGAATCTTTTTAACCCATTTTGAGTTAAAATATTACAGTTTGATCATTAGAAAAAGTACCAATAATTTGAAATATTTCGACACAGACATGACTGAAAAGATTCTAGTTCTGCTTGAACAAATATCAGATTTCTCTAAAAATGTTCCACTCAATCGTGCCCATAGTCCAGTATCGGTTCGAACGGTCCTTAATGGTATATGCGCCTAACTGTATGCAATCATTTATTCTATTTGTTAAAGTAAAAAAGCTAAAAATTTTAATTTCCGACGTGGCCGAACAACTTTTATTGCTGTGTTCTTCCGGTTACAAGAAAATAAAGGACATAAATCAGTAGTAACAAGTAGTAACACGTTATTATTACCAACATGCAGAAACCTACATACGTTAGGAAAAGTAAGAAATGGAATTGCATAATTTCAGGCGACATAAACTCACGATAAAGAAGTCTTGCGAAAAGATGCTACTTATATTATACAGTTTTACAGTTACAAGTAAACTTGACTCCATCATTCTCATACTTACATCTTTACAGTTACCAGGACTTTTCAAAAACTTATAGATCACATACGTTGGAATGCAAAGAACCGATGATAGTGTCAATGCCCAACCGGCAGCCACACTCCACTCAGGGTACTCGTACTCCTCGCCCAACATTTCCTCGTACCCGAGTAGTGAAAATATCAGTATGCACTGCAACCGAGAGTAGTAATTAGTGCAAGTGCGTAGCGAAAAACAAAGTGGCAGTAAAATTTAAACAACAAATACGTACGAATAAAAATGTCGGACTGATGTACTTCCAGCAAATGCGCCAAAACAGTGACGGTTTCTTGCCCAACATTTGCTCGATGTCGGCGGAAAAGTTCTCCACACCGTAGAACCAGAACACACCGGCCGCCTCAACAAACACTACGAACAGTATCGCCAGTCCAGGTCCGTACACGTTCAGGAAGTTTACCAAATATACGCCACCCTGGAAAATAGTAAAGGTAGAATTAGTATTTTACATAAAACAAACAAGTGGAATGTCCACATTGGCTGCAATTATTGCTCCGTGATGACCCGACGCGTTCAAAAGCTCATAAATTGTGTTGCTAATTCGTTCAAAGTCTTGCTGGGCTCACACATTTAGTTGATTGTAGGATTAAACGTAGCTAACCGGACGACACAACCAAGAAAGATACATATCCAGTGCAATGACATGGAAAAGGTTATCCTTCCGCGTCCGCTTTGACGCTTCCAGCTTGGACACACCTACCGATGGAGTTGGTGTAGGATAGCTGTGAGAAGTGTGGCTGTTGCGAGATAAATCGTATCCATCCAACACAATCGCTACACAAGCTACACACACACACACACACACGCACGCACACAGGAAGGATGGTTTAAACGGTTCCCCATTGGCTCATGCATAAAAACATGACCATCTCCCGGTGGATGCTTCCCTTCACCGGTGCTGTTGGCACGTATCGTACGTAAGTGATTGAATTAACTCTGGAACATTATTTATCACTTGCCGACCATTGGTGGTGTACCGTGTGCAAATGGGCAGTTGTGGAAGAGGCAGGTTTACTTATCAATTCAAATGTTGTGAGAATGCCGGTGCCCATACCGATGGAGTGTTTCCCGGCGGTGGTCAACGGTTTGGCACTTCCTTTATCATCTACTACGATTGAAACCGTTCAAGGAATCGGGGGCAGTAGAATGGTTCCAACGGTACAACCGGGCCATTAAATAGACGTTTGTTTGTTTTTCTTTTTCTTCCATCATTGGGTCATTATCTGTCCAGCAACCTGCGGGAAAACGAACAGATACTACTTCCATCAATGCCAACTCATCCACTTACTCACTGGGCTCACTCGATGGCTGCTTTCGCTTTACGAGGTCCTTCGAGAGGCTTTTCATTCCGTAGCCGTAACTCGTTGTTCAATTGAACTTTGAGCGAATGCTACTACTACGCTTTTCTCGATACTGTTCCACTCTTATCGCGTCAGTGTTTCTAGAAACGACTGAAGCTTTTTTTCTCGTTCTTGTTCTTTAACAGCTGCGTTTTCTAACTCCACTGACCGCAATCAACATTTGATGTTGACTACAAAAGCCTGCTTTTACCATCTTGTTGATTTTTCCACTCCTGGCAGATAGTCGGAATGGCGACTACAAATCAATTCTTGCCGTTTCGATTTGCTTCTGTTTATTAACCTTGTACATACCATGGCCATTTGTTTATAGACACTCTGCGTAATGTTACTGACGAAAGAGCAAAGTTAAAAGACTTGTGAAGGAATTTGTTCGTCACTATACGAAAAACGCCAAAATGTATGCAATGCGTAGCACGTGTCGCAAAGCTGTGTTGAGTGTGATATTTTCGCTGAGGTAAAAAATTATTGGATAAAATGAAAGAAAATAAGACTAAATTGTGCATATAAACACCTTCTTTTGCCTCATGAACACTTCATTCAAAGATAAGGGCTCATTGAATAATTTTCGGTTAGCTAACGGGTGAATAATCTGTCCAATATGCTATCTCTTGGAGCAGGAACATATTAATAGGCAACATTGTCCCAAGCAGAGACGGTAGGACCCATTAGAAAAAATAGTCTTTTAGCAAGAGCCAGATCAATTCAATAAATTCAAACGAAAATTTACTACAAATCATTGCCAAACCGAGTCGCAGAGAGGAGACTTAAATGAAAGATATAACTGAACCCGACACTCATGTTATACTGTTTTGCAATTCTTACTATAATATTTGATTATAAGTTATTATGAGTTATTAAGCCATTAAACTTTTTTTAAAAGATCAAATAATAAAGCAAGATCATAAAGCAGTAACAATTTTACTCACGTAGGTCATGGTGGGTAGCGCGCAAATGTAGATCAGTCCAAGCAGGATCAACACAAACAGCTCTCGACGACGACCGATCGTTCGCGGATACTCATCGCAAAGTGCCGTAATCATAGCCTCCAGCCCACCGAACGTCGAGTCCAGGCCGAGCGTAATCAGCATCAGGAAGAAGATGATCGACCAAAACACCGAACCCTTCATCATCGCAATCGCTTCCGGATAGACGATAAACACCAAGCCCGGACCCTCCAGGCCAACTTCCTCGATCGATTTGTTCTGCACCTGTGCCATGTACCCGAGCACGGAAAATATAACGAACCCGGCCAGAAAGCTGGTGAGACAGTTGATGCTGCTCGTCAGCAGCGCGTCCCGATAGCAGTTGTTGTTGAACTTGTTGTAGCTCGACAGTGCCAACAGTGTACCGAAACCGGGACCAAGAGAGAAAAAGATCTGTGATGCTGCATCGATCCATACCTGCGAGATGGAGCTGGGAGTTAAAAACGAGTATCAAGCTTAACCTGGAGTGCACTATGTACTTACACGCGAATTGTTGAGCTTATCCCACTGTGGCGTTAGATAGTAGCGAATACCTTCGGCTGCACCAGGCAGCGTCACTCCACGAGCCAGCAGGATCAGCAGCACAACGTACGGGGCGAGAGCCGTCACCCATACCACCTTACCAGCACTGCGGACCCCTTTCCAGAGCGAGAAGTACACCAGCACGAACACACCGAAGACGCACAGAGCGAGCGAAGGTTTGACCGGTCCCATAAAGTCCAGCCCATTAGATTTGTACTGCTCCAGTACCTGTCGTCTGGAAAGCAAATGTAGTGAAAGATGACAACGAGACTACTTTTATCACTGCCATAGATGGATTTATTCTTGCAGGCGGCTGCTGCTCGTTCGCCACGTGAGGAACTTATTTTCTAACCTCATTTTACGATTCGTACACCCGACACGAAGGTACATTTCCGTCATGCATTTTATGACGATTTTCAATCATCAAATTTCTTCCTTTCGCTCCGTAGTTACTTACTCGAAAAATTCTCTCGCCGGGCTAGACAGGGCAGGCCCTTCGCTGATAACTCCTGCAACGGTCGCGACAGTACTCGTGGTCAAATTGGACAGCATCGATGGCAGTGTGCTGGCGAGCAGGTGTTGCTCGTTGTGGTAGTAGTACGGGTGCATGGTGGCCATTGTCGAGTTGCCGAGTGCAGATGCAACCAGTGTCACACCGGCTGACGCTACATCCGTGGCCATCGATGACATGAGCGTCGTTGCTGCCGTAGTCGTGGTGCTGAGCGTCGTTGCATTGACCCGTCCAGTGACTGGTGAACAGTTTTCCGTGTTCCACGGATTACCACACTTCGTCCAGGGTAGCTCGGAGCTGAACGAGGCGAACAGATAGTAAACGGCCCACCCGATGATGGTGTTGTAGTACATGCCCATGTAGATATCGATCAGGCAGATAGCGTATCCGACACCTGTAAACCGGAAAGGTGAAAAACGAATTCGATCGATTAAGTGCAAACTCGAAAAGGCATGTGAAGGAACTGGTCCCACAGAATCGTAAACTTGCATCCCCGCGGCATGGATGAGATTTTAAAATATATTACTACCTATCCGATTGAGTTATTGGTCAGTGACGCATAAAATCGGATAGCGTCCGTGCTCGGCGGTCGGTGATTTACGATGGTAAGCGTCCGTCCGATTTATTGTCACCCTTAGCTGGGCACGTGGCCGATGGAGCCGTTGGACAAACGGGCTCGACATCGAAATCAACGAAAATGTGTTACCGTGCCATTAAAGTCGGTTACCCGCAAGGCTAGGGCCGGCCTTGTAGGAACTCAATCATGTGCTCAATCCCTGTGGAGTCATTTGGGGAAGCGAATTATTTCCCCTATCAGGTACATGCGATACGAATAAGGTAGGCCCAGATTTTATGTCCAACTGTAAAGCACACTTTACACCGATTTGGGTCATTACAGGCCTTTGGTTTGTAATCAATAATGTCCAATTTCGTTGAAGCATCAATATACACCAATTTGTTGGCACATAAAAATATGGACGTATGAGAACGATAAGTGGTATCAACGTCAATTCACACTTAATCCTTTGCAGTAACATCATCACCAACACATTAAAGACACACTTTAAAGCAAGTAATTTAAAATCGTCGTATAAAATCGATGCCCACAGGTACACATCCGAACACCCCCTTTTTCGACTTAACACAGACCGGCCCGCCAGCGAAATCCCATCGAAAACGTCACTAACCCACGGACTTATTTCGCTTACCGCAAAAGAAGAAACGAAAACACAAAATTCAATCCGGACTCCCTTTTTCCCGAGTCGACTTCTGGCCCAGATTGTACCATGTATTGTGTGCGGAACAGTAGTCACGAGTGTGCACAATGGATTTAATTCTCTTACCAACTCACAAACATACTAACTCCGTTGCTAACCGTCTGCGTTACTTTCCACATTTCTTTTGCGGTTCTCGGGCATGTTCTAGTTCGCTTATAGTGTTCTTAGCCTACGGTAAACACTTACGAGTTTTCGAGTGCCGTTCATCCCTCTTTCTAGGGCAAAGTAAACCTCCGTTTTGGTGGCACAAACTTTTTTCCTTGGCGAACCCATTCTTATTCATACAGTAGTTCTAACGTTTACCACCTTTCTAAACCACTGACTTTGAGCCCAAGTGGGATTTACTTGGCGTTGCGGGGCTGAGGTTTCGTAAGCTTTTACTACGCCGGCTGAATTTATCTACCGGCTGGTTAGGCACTTGTTGCTTGTGCGTTACGGTTTCTACAACGAGTTCCCTAGCGGAAAACGAATGAAAATGCAGCGATTCAACAAGTGACCCGGTCATGGTTCTTCGGTTTGTTCGATTGCTTGAGACAAGCCTACCACCACCAGGACGTAGATCTGAGGGGTGAAAATAACAGTTCTGGACACTGCCCAAATCAAAGTCATCGTCCCATGTTGTAAGTCAGCCAGAATGTGTCTTTCGTCGACAGAATGTTAATGGACCGGAAAGGAAAGCTTCTGTTATTGTTTATGTATTCGATGCTAATCACAAAATGGACTGACCTTCCTTTTTTTTCCACACAACGGTCTCTTGAGACCCGGAGCAGTACAATCCAGGCGATGATTGTGCTCTACGCTCTACCCTCATTCGATCAATACTACTAGTCTCTGACAATTAATCAGAGCCCGAAGAAGACACGGGTTTTTAATGGGCCACCTTTCGTGCTACGAAGCTGATGGGTGAATTAATTGCTCGTAACAACTCGCCAAAGAAACGCCCCACTTTAAGCTGGATGACGAAGGCAAACACATGGCTCTAGTCTAGAATACGTTGGCTAACACGCAACAACAAAAAATCGTACACAAATTCACGGACACACCCTCGCTGGAAGTGATAATCCTTTGGAGCTACCGAGTTGTACGCCCGGAAGTCGGCGGCGCCGTGGTGGAAATTAATTTACAAACTCACAACCCGCATGAACATTAGCCGTATTCGCTCTCAACCCGGTTTTGTCATCTCAGTGTGCAAGTTCATAATTTATGAAAGTCTGATTTCCACAAATCCAACAACTTCCCAGCGCTAAAGCTCTACCATCATCGTCTTGACGGGGCATGGACGCACCGAGGACACTGGGAAGCGGCAGCCTTGCTCGTCCTGCCGAACTCGATAAAATAGGCATTGTTTGTGACGTTATCACTGGCTGGAGCCGTTCGTTTTCTGTGACGTTTTTTACGCACGGTCATAGGGGCACTTTACCGGGCAGACCGTTTTCGGTGAGCGAGCAAATTGTCACTTGTTGTTTCGGTACTTACTGTGGAAACATCTCTTTACGAACGTTTTTTTTTCTTTATACGTTTTCTCCTTCATCACCATCTTAAAGATGTCTGAAATTAATTTTTATCACATCAAGTCTTCATACTGACGATGAGTTCATACGGTACGGTTTTCGATTTTTTTTTTGCTGTAACTTGTGTAGCATGACGGATATCTTTCCCTTACCGAATGCCAGACAAGAACCCGATTGTGTGGCCCGGCGCTTAGAACGACTCGTCATCGGACGTTGATTTTCGAGTAGCTGCTCATCTACACCCGGGGAGGATGTCTAAATTTCACACATCCGGTCCGGGAAGCGCATGAAAACGCACGAAAGGGTGGCAAAATTTAATCTAATTCCTGTCAACGCTCAATCTTCGCAATCAATACCTTGCTGTCGGGCCGTCCGGGTAACAGCGGAGGGATTACGTCCGAAGATGTAGCCCGACCCCGACACTTGACTTGTTGGGCTTGGCTTGCAGGATAAATGGATGCTAAATTGTCTATTCAAAAACAATTTCAAATTATTATCCATTTTTAAGGCATCACGCACACAACGTCAACCGCTGCAGACCAGGATCCTGAAGCCGGATCATGGGATGCAACCGATGTCAGTGCTGCGGCAAAGGTAGCACAAAGTTCGTCTGCACTTGAACTTGTTTCGCGGTTTTGTACAAGAAATTGCTATTAATGTTTTAATTTGCAGCAAAAGGTTCAAGGTGTAGAAAAGATATTCTGTTTTACGTATAAGTTCAAGAGTTTGAAGTTGCTGACATAGTCGCATAATCTTCATTTAGTTAAATTGGGCATCGATTCGGGTCAGAGTATAAGATTCTAGGAGTTGATTGTGTTTATTGGAACATGGAGGCGTATGAAGCAAAGAACAGGGTTATTCGAACCATATCGAGTAAGATGAGATTCAACGACAACTAGAGGTCGGGAACACGTAGATCGCTAGATTCCAAATGTAAGTTTTGTGAGGAAAAGCTGAAGCGATCATATCTAGTAGCACACTTGTTTAATAATATTTCAAGGTATGAGATCATCTACACTCGAGCATTTCTGAATTGAAGTTCATCACTATCTGATGGTAGTTGAACATGTCTATTGATATTCTAAAGAGTCAAGAGACCCTAAACAAACTTCTTGTCAAAGGCTTTTTAAACTCGTTCAATTATCTGTGATGAACTAGATGGATACCATACTACGTTTGCATATTTCAAGATAGATCATCTTGGGTTATAGAAGTGATACGACGGTCGCTTTAAATGATCTAGACATGTCATTAAATGTCATTTTATGGTCAATGATAACTTCAAGATCCTTAATATTCGATACACAGGATGGATTATAGTTGCCGATATGATAATTAAACAGAAAGCCGTCGACAAAAATTATTTGACTTTCAGCAGGGAATCGAATACAAATAACGTTTATAAGTAGTGTAAATATTAGTGGGCATAGTGTACACCACATTGTGGAGCACTGGTGGATTTTACGAAGATTTCGGATGTACGTCGCTGGATACCATAAGGTAGTTTGATTGTTTATCTGGTTCGGCTTAACACATGAAGCGATCGAGGACCCATGAGTTAAAGCGTAAGGAAATAGAGAAAACTCTTTCGATTACAACACGCAGAGAGAGTAGAAGATGTCTTATCTTCCTAACCACGACGAGACAGATAAATATGCAAAAAAGGATTGAATAGTTCTTCGTGCTAGGTAAAAATGTGTTGAAATTGTTTTCCCTCTGATCATAGCCCTTGTTGCAGGACGCAACAATACAGTCTTGTAATTTATTTGAGCAAGTCTTATTTGAAAATAAAGGAATTGAAACAAACTATTAAGTTAAGAGAAATCCTCAGTGTCTGCAACTTTGCAATTAGATGTGAAGAAGACGATCAAAACGTCCGTCTACTTGACGTCCGGTATCGATTTTTTTTGGTACGAAAGAGGCAAACAACTTAAAATTGATAACAGTAGATCTCTTGGTTATAAAGCCATGCTGGAGAAACTTGTGTAACTTTGAACAACACAAAGGTATAATGTATAATTGTTTCGAATACTCTTGGACATACACAGCATAGACAGATTCAAAAACTTCACCCCTTTTGAAACGATGGTAACTCAGCACCTGAAAAAACATTTTCAGGAAGTTTTAGGAGATAACGATTTTTTTGTTCTTCTCTTAAAATGTAGGAAATTCAGTTAAAAATTGAGGAAGTCCAATAATCCACATTCGTATAAAAAATTAATAGACAGCTGTAAAATACCGTCTGACCTTTTAAACGATCTGTTATCCTTGCCTTTCTGACAAACGGATCAACGTTATCTCTTCATCTCACTATCACTATCACTATCACGACAATTCTTTTTATGTGAATGACTCGAAAATCTTTCACAAACTGAGCCATCCGATGAAAGTGTACTCCTATCTTATCGTTGCGCGGCGAATCTTATTAAAAGCTTAATATTTATGATAAGTTGATCTCGTACTGGAACATCCACGAATAAGTCCATTAGGTCCTCAGATCATGACCATTATACAGTCCTAAAAACTGACCGCATATCGATGTTTTGGTAGCCACTTTATTATAACATACCTGTTGATGTTTAACGCTTAATAACTATGAAAAGCCTCGCTTATATGCATCATAATATCTTAAGATTCAATCTGACTACTACAAGCCACTTCGATAAAATTCAATTGTCCAAGAAGCAAGAACTCCTCTCAACAGGTAAAAAAGCCGGTATAGATAAAACGAAACCTACCATCGTTTTACTGCTAAAACAATTCACAACTCCAAACACCGCTGTTAAGCTTCCCAATCCAATTCCTCCAATCGGACGCACTATAGCAGTACCCCATCAGAGTACAATAAAAAAACACACATCTTTAAGCCCACCAACCTAGAGACCAACGGTACGAAGTACAAGAAGTGACAAATAAAAAAACTTGAACCAATAATCGTTAGCACTTGTCAAGTTGCTGTTGTACCGTGCGTTCGCCACCGTTATTCCTGCCGGTTTGTTTTTTCTACCTTTTCAAATTACTTCCAGCGAATGTTTATAGACGTGTTTTATTGCCTAGCTACCGTGACGGTGTACGTTTTCTCTTCCGGATGTGCTTCGCTTACATTTGCAAGCTTGCGTTTGCAGTAAATTGTGAGCACTTGCTGCACAGCTTCCCTATCTGTGGAAAGAAAATGGTGCATGTTCAAGGGTGGGATTAGGCGAAAGAAAAAATGTGTATGTGTTCACATTAAGGCAGAAAAAAAGCATCGATGGGAAAAAACTGTCTACTATTTTCCGGGCGCCAGTTCTACTAACTCTTTACCAATCGATGAAGCATTCAATGGCAGTGTTAGTAATAGGAACTTGTGCATAAAATTTGTAACATTTTGACAAACAAAATATTTAATTAATACGAACTTTTGGCACTAAATTGCACACATTTAGGAGAATAAAAATTGTGTTCAATAAAGTTTCTTATTTAACAAAAAACAGGTCAATGATATTTTTTGCATCATTTCCCTGTGTAAAAGATTTGCCCCACCTGCTTCTAGATCGATTTTTCCATTCGATAAACCTTTGCGTAAATCAGAGATGATCCGGTATCATCGCCATTGCTTTCTTTTGCTCTCAGAAGATCATCCTTCGGAATAAGCATTACTCGCACATACATAAGCGAGTGTGAGTAAAACTATATCCATCGTCGGTTACGAACTGGTTCATGCCATTCAAAGCAGAAAAGGAATCATGTTATTCTCATATACTGTGGAAAAATCTTCATCAAAACGCGGTATGAATAAATATCTAAGGTTGATGAGCGACGTGCAATTGATTTGTTGATTTATAACGGGCTCGTAACAGAGGTGCAGTCATTTGCAACAACAACGCCAGCAGTACAACAACAAAAAACATTCTTACACATTGCTGTATGTAAATACTTAGGAATCTACTGTAGAGAAAATGGAAAAGAAGGAAAGATTCCCAAAGGATAAATAACTCGAGCAATCGAAAAATCGAAACCTCGATAGACCTAGACGCGACCAAAGCGAGGGAAATCATCTAAATGATGGGGAATGCTTTACATCTTCGTAGATTTCCACATTTCCTGTGTGTGTTTTTGTGCGTCAAACGTCCTGCCAACGGGTGCGCTGCGAGTGAAAATTTTCTTGATTTTCCTCCTCCCTGCGTTCCGCTCGCTTTCCTTCCTTTCATTCTACGAGGCTGCTCGGTGCAAGTGGAACAGCAATTGTAACCATTATACCGTAGTCACGTGCGTTTGTGTCTGCGTGCCACCGTACATGCGTCGTGTGTTAATGCTCACCTATTTACTTCCTTCCGGTAAGGTAAGGACGTAAGGTGCTTCCGATCCACTTCCTACAACAAATCAATCCAACTTGCCTGATTTGTCTTCGGTGCTTGATTGCTCGTATCATATCCGATAGCGATCTTTCTATCTGTCCCATCCGTTTTTTTTTTTAACATTGGAAGCGAAAAGAAAATGAAGAAAAGCAGTCGTCAAACTCGCTACCAGGGTGTGCCAGGGTTGGGGACCAGGTCGTCCGATCGATCCAGTGGAACGATGAAATGTCACGTACCATTTTTGTGGATGGCGTTACGCTGTCATATCTCCCGCAACGGTCAGCCATACTGCGTTAATACAAAAATAACAACTACCTTTACCACAAGAAAAAGACCTCAAGTTACCCGTTTTGCAAAACATATTTTCTCTTGCCTGAATGGTAGACTTCAATCCTCTTCCCAGAAGGAACGTGAGTAAGAGAGAGGGAGTTGATTTTTGGACCATTGCAACCAAAAGTGTGTAAAATAAAACTGGCTCCCTAATTCGATTGCGTTAATTAGTGAAATCATTATGGTTGAATGCTATTTCGGCAAACTTTTGTTTCGTTTTTTTTTCTGATCTCCTTTAAAAATGTGTTGCTCATTAGAACTTTTTCTTTCACTTGCCTGAAGGGAAATGACTCAATGTGAAATTCATGTCTAAAAAGAACCCTACCACCTGTTGACAAAATCCTCGCGAAATAAGAAGGTCAATCAAATTGCATACTTTTGGGCGAACATGTTCAAAGCGATTCTTTTGTGGAGAAGGAAAAAAGCTGATTCTTTTCAATAAAAAAAGGTAGAAGACTCGAAAAGGCCCCTCTTTGAGGAAAATTGTTCGTCACTATGCGATATACGCCAGAATGTATGCAAAGTGCAGCACACGTCCAACCGATGGCACAGTGTGTTTTCAGGGTGGTCAAAAATGAATTGAATTGGCTAATTTTGGAATTCGAAAAACATCTCCTTCATTGTGACCTTTTCGTTTGATGGCAAATGGTCATCTAGTCTTTTTCGATCGGCCAACGGATGAACAATTCGGCCAATATACTGTCCCTCGAACCTTGTCCTTTGCAATGACGAAAGGTACCGATAGGAAAATACCGAACATTTCGCAGGGAAAGCCACATATTCTAACAGACATTGTTTTTATTTAATCAATTTTCACCACATGGAAAACACGATGTGCAACAAAATGAACAGCTCGCAGTGCTGTACACAAATTATTCTAGGAAGTTCTTCTTGAGTCTTTTACCCAAAATTCAGGTCTAAAAAGAACGTACAACTTCGCGCAAAATGAAGTCATACAAATTGCATACAATTTAGGCGAACATGTTCAAACCAACCTTTTATGAAGCTGATTCTCTTAAATAAAGAAAACACTCACATAAACCCTTGAACAAACGATGATTAACCTATTTGACAAGTCTATTTCTATAATATTTTATTCAACCACGCTCACTTACCTTTCAACGCAGGGCAGATGCGCTTCCAGATGGACAGACAACCGCACCGATGAAACTGTCCCAAGGCAAGCTCCATGTAGAACAGTGGCAGTCCCCCGAACAGCAGCATAATACAGTACGGGATGAGAAATGCACCGCCTCCATTCTGATAGCAGATGTACGGAAAGCGCCAAACGTTGCCCAAATCCACCGCAAACCCAATCACGGCCAGCAGAAACTCGGCCTTCTGGCTCCAGGTTTCCCGTCGCCGTTCGCCCGTTAGCGCCACCACAAGATTTCGCTCCTTGCCGCTCTGCAGAATCTGTGCCGTCTCCGTGGTGGCCTTGGTCGTGGCCGAACTTCCGTTGGAGGCAGCCTCTTTCGTACCGGTGGCAAGTGCTGCCGTGTCGGATGAATCGGGTGGCTCATCGCGCCCACCACCATCGCCCGACGTTCCATTCGTTCCGGGTGCCGCCGTATGCCAAGAGTCACGCTTTTTGGCTCCACGCGAACCGGAACCACCCGAACCGGAGGAATTGGTCGTCCCCGGCTCGGTTCCCATGGTGGCTTTCGCTGTTGGTTCTTACGTTACTTCTTCGCTGAACGTTTGATGGGCACTATAGCAGCTCGAATGTCGCGATGATGGCTTCAAATGGGGTTATTATGCCTCTCCGGACCGGTACCCCGACTGTGGGTCGGCCTGCTTGTCGGGATGGTTCTTGACAAATCAATTTGTAAGACTTCCAAAAGAAAACGCTAGAACACCGCGGCAAACGGGCCCATAACCGCTTCCGTCTCCGATCGATTAAATCGCCAACTTATCATCTTCGCTTCCGAGAAGGTACGGAATGATTGTGGTCGAGCTTTTAGGAGGATCCTGCTTCTTTTTTTGTTTTTGGGGCCGAGATGCCCACAAAGGTCGAAAACAAAGCCTCCCTCTGACGAAGGGGGAAGTTTTGTTCGCTAATTATTACTTCCAACGGTGGACATTATTCTGCGGCCGGTGTTACGTGGGCTGCAAAAAAGAAATAAGAGAAGAGAAGTTAAAGAAAAAGGATAACCACAATACAGGTGGGAAGGACTTTTGAAACATTCTAACGATAAAAAATACACACATACACAGAACAGTGGGTTCAAAAACATTTGTGAAGTTCTTATGATTGTTGGGAAATGTTTCTTTTTTTCTCGCTCCCGCTTTTCACATTTCAAAGCCTACTTTTATCAACCGCAAACGCCGGTACAGGCTAGCAGCATGATGTTTAAAATGGACAGCGAAGGCACCCTAAAAAAAATGAATATTTGCCACAGCCACAGCTCAGTTGGATGCAAACGGTAACATTTCCGGTTACGATAAGCTTTTTGACTGTCGCAAGAAAAGGTAAACGGTAAATTGGATGCAAGAATAATGAAAAGGGAGTCAGAGAGAAAGCGGTTCGAAGAGCTAAAGTTACAATGACGCGGAAAAAGAGCATTCATTTAGCTGGAAAATTGCTTCAAGGTGTCGTTTTTCCAATCAGTTCTCTGTCTTCCCTTTAATGTTGTTTTCCATTTCTGATTTAGAGTTATTTATGATAAATATTTGTGGTTGATTGTGAAGAAAAGTACACTTTTGACTGCCGCAAGGAAAGGTAAACGGTAAATTGGATGCAAGAATAATGAAAAGGGAGTCAGAGAGAAAGCGGTTCGAAGAGCTAAAGTTACAATGACGCGGAAAAAGAGCATTCATTTAGCTGGAAAATTGCTTCAAGGTGTCGTTTTTCCAATCAGTTCTCTGTCTTCCCTTTTAATGTTGTTTTCCATTTCTCATTTAGAGTTATTTATGATAAGTATTCGTGGTTGATTGTGAAGAAAAGTACACCCAAAACTATTATTTCAATAAGCACAAATAATTAATTAGAAATGCAAAACTTTCAAATTTCATTAAACCTTAGCCTGTCTGTCAAAGTACTAATTCAATCAACCAGCGCAATGTAAAAGTATGTTTTTGATTACTGATTGGCAAAATAAAACATTGATTTTCATAACGCGTTTTGGAATTGGAACTTTTCCCACGATGGAGACGCCTGGTGTTTCACAGATAAACATCGTTTTCTGCACAATAATACACAACCGCAACAAACACTTTCCCAACATCTCGCTCGATACGACCGCTAGAGTCAATAGCAATCTAACCTTTACCTTTTGGCGAAAACTTTTCTAAACAACGATAAGAATCGTTCCGCGTAATGGAAACATTTAGTAATTCTTGGTAATAACTTCCAGCCCGCTTTCAACGATACCACAGCGCAGCAAGTCAAACAACCGCGACCCCATCCGGTTCCATTCCAAACCAATCGGTTTCCATTACGAATCGGTTGCTAGCGGATCATTATCGCGTAACCGAGTGCCGCGAGCTGGTCACCCGTGAAAACTCTGCCACTGCCAGTAGCGAATCAAGTCGCAGCATCAACAGCATCATGTTTTGGGGAAAAACAGCTCGTTTCACTGCTCCATGTTCTGTTTTTTGCGCCAGGTGAAAAAAAAACTCGGACCCAACCAGAACCAACCACGACAAATATGACGAACCTCGTTTACACACAGCATGCAAACAGGAGCGTCGGCTTCAAAGGGAAAGTTTTTGGCTCCAAATGAATCCCGTCGCAGCTGCACGCGCAGTGGGAAATCCTGGTCCCTCTGCAAAAAGAGAGCAAAGCGAGCAGGCACAGCTCGGAACCGCATGGTAGATTAAGTGCGTATAAAAGTCAACAAGAGGGTTGAAGATAGAAAGAGTGCGAGAGCGAGTGGAAGATAAAATTAAACACAACAAACCAGTTAACAGAAACAGGTACGACCAGATCACCCGGTTCCGACCCGGTCGAATCGGAAACCCGTTTACCCCGTTTGGGAATGCCGTTTGGCAGACGAAAAACAAATTTTCCTTTCCGTGTTTTCCCGTCCATGTTCCAGGTTGGGGTTTGGTTATCTTGCGTGTTGTTAGCGATTACCTTATCTGTAAACAAAATAAGGTAGCTCTATCTTATGGAACTCTTTTGCTTCTCTTTTATTCTTCTTCCTACAAACACACACACACACACACACACGCACGCACTCTT
>KZ062291.1:22991-35309 GCA_002091835.1 Anopheles maculatus
GTGGTTGATTGTGAAGAAAAGTACACCCAAAACTATTATTTCAATAAGCACAAATAATTAATTAGAAATGCAAAACTTTCAAATTTCATTAAACATTAACCTGTCTGTCAAAGAACTAATTCAATCAACCAGCGCAATGTAAAAGTATGTTTTTGATTACTGATTGGCAAAATAAAACATTGATTTTCATAACGCGTTTTGGAATTGGAACTTTTCCCACGATGGAGACGCCTGGTGTTTCACAGATAAACATCGTTTTCTGCACAATAATACACAACCGCAACAAACACTTTCCCAACATCTCGCTCGATACGACCGCTAGAGTCAATAGCAATCTAACCTTTACCTTTTGGCGAAAACTTTTCTAAACAACGATAAGAATCGTTCCGCGTAATGGAAACATTTAGTAATTCTTGGTAATAACTTCCAGCCCGCTCTCAACGATACCACACCGCAGCAAGTCAAACAACCGCGACCCCATCCGGTTCCATTCCAAACCAATCGGTTTCCATTACGAATCGGTTGCTAGCGGATCATTATCGCGTAACCGAGTGCCGCGAGCTGGTCACCCGTGAAAACTCTGCCACTGCCAGTAGCGAATCAAGTCGCAGCATCAACAGCATCATGTTTTGGGGAAAAACAGCTCGTTTCCTTGCTCCATGTTATGTTTTTTTTGCGCCAGGTGAAAAAACTCGGACCCAACCAGAACCAACCACGACAAATATGACGAACCTCGTTTACACACAGCATGCAAACATGAGCGTCGGCTTCAAAGGGAAAGTTTTTGGCTCCAAATGAATCCCATCGCAGCTGCACGCGCAGTGGGAAATCCTGGTCCCTCTGCAAAAAGAGAGCAAAGCGAGCAGGCACAGCTCGGAACCGCATGGTAGATTAAGTGCGTATAAAAGTCAACAAGAGGGTTGAAGATAGAAAGAGTGCGAGAGCGAGTGGAAGATAAAATTAAACACAACAAACCAGTTAACAGAAACAGGTACGACCAGATCACCCGGTTCCGACCCGGTCGAATCGGAAACCCGTTTACCCCGTTTGGGAATGCCGTTTGGCAGACGAAAAACAAATTTTCCTTTCCGTGTTTTCCCGTCCATGTTCCAGGTTGGGGTTTGGTTATCTTGCGTGTTGTTAGCGATTACCTTATCTGTAAACAAAATAAGGTAGCTCTATCTTATGGAACTCTTTTGCTTCTCTTTTATTCTTCTTCCTACAAACACACACACACACGCACGCACTCTTACTTTCCAAAGCTATCTTATTATTTCTTGCGTTTGTGGAATGCCAATGCGGCAGCGTAAAGTAAAGCTCCTCATCACAAACGCAAAAAGGTTGCCTAGTGAACCATGGGAAAGTCGAACCGGGTTTTCCGAACGCTTTGCCCAAAGATGCCATGCGATTATTTTGGCAGCTTCATTCGGTTCTACTCGTTTCGTTTTCTTCACAGCACATGAAAGAAAGTACCATAGAGCAAAGTGTATGGTTTGTTGTGCCTTCCGTCGATGATGCCATTATTCAGATGGTGCTAAGGTAAATGGTTAGATGCTAATAAATGGACGGTTTTTTTTCCTCTTCATTCTAATCGAGCGAAATGAGTGTTCTAAACATAACGAGCATTTAACGGAAGCCGCACAAAATGTAAGCGATAAGGCGAGAGGTGGGCCACCGATTTAGTTATTACTGTGAAATGGCATCCCATTTCCGTTAGTGGAATTATTTCCGTTGACGCTTTACATTTGCCGTCTATTTTTATTGGATTCAGGGTTTGCATTGTTGTTTTGGGTGATCATTGCAAACAGTTTATAATTGATAGTTTGTTATAAAAAAATAGTTCTAATTACATTTTACAACTTGTTTGCCATTTGAATAATGGAGCTTTTTTGCGTCTAAATTTATACAATTGTCATGGCACACTTAGAATTTGGAATTAGTTATGCATGAGAAGTGAATGTTTGGTGGTTTTACATGTGCTTATAAAGTAAACGGAAATTATTACTTTAAATTGAGTGCCTGTAATATTTTTACAATTAAATTGCATTAAAGAAAAGTAAAGATTTTACTATAGTATATAAGATAGAATAGAATAGAAATAGATTATCAGGAAATAGGTAGAAACACATGAAATAAATAATCCATAACTAACAACAAATTAGCCAAACAGGGTTAAAATTGGAGGAAATTTTTCACCTGGCGCCAGTCTTCACACGGCAGGACCGGGGTTCGAATCCCGGCGGACCGCCTCCCCGTACGCAGGACTGACTATCCAGCTACGGGTAAAAACTAAGTCACAGAGAACTAGCAATAGCAGGCCAAGACCTCACGAGGTTGTAGTGCCAAAGAAGAAGAAGATTAGAATATTTATTGGGGAGGTCCGATGATAGCCGGTCTTACGGTATCCGGTCTTCACACGGCACCTCCGGAGATCGAATCCCACTCGAACGTCTCTCCGTTTCACAGGACTAACTATTCAGCTACGAGTAATACACGAGTCAAAGTAAACCAGTAATTGCATCCCAAGACCTCATAAGGTTGTAGACCCAAATAATAATAAAAAGAAATTAGAGTATAAATTAAGGATAGGATTTAAATCTCAAAACAATATTCCATCCGAGACAAAGGGAAACGCTGCCTGAATAAATGTTGAATGTTTGTAAAGTGTAATAGTGTGTTAAGTGACCTAATATCATCAGAACTAGATTTATCCTTGTGTTGACCACACCTGAGTGATGATATCATTACTTCAGCAAAGGTATTGAAGAAGGATAATTGAAGCAATTGGTAGAAACGCAGAGCAGAGACTAGATTAACCATCTTCTTCTTCTTTCTTGGCCTAACGACCGCTTAGGTCATGCCTGCCATTTCTGGCTTACTAGACTAATTGATACCGCATAGTTGGTTAGTCAATCCTCACTATGGGGGAACGGCCCAGATGAGACTTGAACCCCGGTCCTGCCGTTAGATTAACTAGATTAACCATACAGAAGGTTGATAAGGTGGTTGGTTTACTAATCTCGATTTTATCCAAACATGCAAAGATCAAGGTAAATATCTTGTCCAAAATAATAGCACCGAACAACAAATATATTCAAATATGCTTAAGGATGCTCATTTTCTGGTCATTCCAATGTTTGAGACAAATTCACTGACAGACAAAGCGAAGACAATAGAATAGAAAAGGGGAAATCTCAGTTTTCACATACAGTGAGCCAAACGGAAATCCGGACACCTTTAATTTGATCAATTGTCTAGTCTTGCGATCGTTTTTGCGCAAGGGAAACAAATAAAAATTATTTTTTCTTATCCATTCTTCTTTGGACACCTTCCTACAAGGCAAGTGCAGCATTAATTCCGTTAAAATGACAGAATGTTGTCAGTTAAACGGAAAACCGAACAGTTACATTTCTAAGAATTCACTGTGGTTTAAGTGCTCAGGATGCTAGTTTTAACACTTGCTATAGTGTCTCATGACTGATGTAGGCAATTCTTGGCCGCCGTGATAAGTGTGTGGATGCTCAAATCTTCTAAATTTCCACATTTTTACATAAACATGCGTCATATCATACAACATTACTGGAGGGAATAGCTTTATATTTCACGATCAGAACGAAAAAAATATTCAGAAAATCAATAATGGTGGTATGGCTTTCGTATTTCGGGGCCCCCCAAACGGCGAGGCCCTAGGCGGACGCCTACTCCGCCCACCGTTTGATCCGCCACTGCTTCTCGAATGTGATGAAGAACCATGCACGGGCGAATGACACCTTCTATGAGCTATACAATGACCAATTACTACTGTGCAGCGAATTAGGTGCAAAAAATCTGGTTGAAACCGGTCGACCCAGTCCATAAATTCCTTACAGTCTGTCCACATGGAGAGCAGGAGCAAAGAAATGCAGAGAAAGGAAATACCGATGCTGGTAGAAAAATGCCGGGGGTTTGACGAACGAAGGGTTTGTAGTACCAGATAAGTAAGCTAGTAAGCTCTTTATCAGACAGGTCGTTATCTGTATATGCCTGCTATCAACACTGCACTTCATCAAACTGCTCATCAAAGAATCGTCTTACAGCTGCTCTGTTGGTCATGCTTCTTCTTTGGAACTATAACCTCGGAAGGTCTTGGTCTACTATTTCAAGCTTTGTATGACTTAATTTTGCCCGTAGTTGGATAGTCAGTCCTGCGTATGGAGAGGCGATCCGGACAGGTCTTGTGGAGTCTACTGTTTCTATGATTAAAAAGCTACCCTAATGCACTACATTAATAGATAATGTACGGCGTGCATATAGCTGTTTATATCAATAGAAGGTTTTTAAGGACATACATTTAACGGTAAAACAATCACTTTCTTAAATACCACGTAGATAACAAAATTCCAAAGAAATGGATATCGCCAACAGTATAATTGTCTGATAAACTTTTGCCAATGACTCAACTATCAAATATTACTTAAAACACACAATCAGAGAAGCAAATGTACCCAACGGCACCCGTAATTACTCCCGACGGTCTGGGTACAAAATGATCATGCAGTAAAAGTAAACAAAAATGAGCGAAATTTCCCCTCCCCGTGTTAAAATTCCTTCCATCTCATTGCATAACGACTGCAACAATGCCCCCCCGGCCGAGACATTGAGGATGACTAATGCGGAACGTACCACAAGTACCGATTATTTTTGTTTTGAATAATCATCGATAAACACTTATCGCTGTGGCCGGCTGTGACGAGCAAACAGTGTCTTTCGCACCTAAACGCACATGTACCTGTCCGTCAGGCTCGACTTTGACCGGTAGCGGCCATATTTACATATCTCGCGACAAACTTTTTCGACGGTAGATTACGAAAAACAAAACAAAAAGATGCTACATCACTTAGGAGCGATGTGGCGTGACTCATTTCGCACGGTACATCTCGCACCTGGCCACACCGAACGGATTGTATTTCGGGGTGGTTTCTATTCTTTTTTAGCTGCACGCTTACTTACCTGAAGCCTTCGAGCGTATAATGACAGGGGACAGTGATTTTGTTCGCCAACTCATTGTTCAATGCGAACATATTGCTTACCTTGCGGCCGGAAACCCAAACGGTGGGTGTGTTTTACAACATGGCCTTTTTTAAGTATCAAGCAAAAACAACAGATACAATATTTGATCGAGTTTACCTCATCGAATTTTCGACCACTGCCTTATCTAGCACCAGACGGCGTGGCACCTAGCTGAGCAGGTTTTTCTGTTTTAAGCTTTTTCTCTAAACAGAATGCACGGACCATCAGCAGCAATAGTAATGTTCGCCGTTTTACTTCTCTTGTTGTAACGATTGATTTGATAGGTTCACAATCGTTTGCGAAAAATGCTTATCTCTTTCGAATCTCGGAATCGAAGTTGTAACGTGTTTAACACGTACATCACGTCCAATTTAAACGAAACAACGAATGATGATGATTCAATTTTTCTTTATCTGTTGCATGAAGAATGAAGAATGAAGCATGAAGAATGATAGATGTCATATTAAAAAAATAACTACTACAGGAATAATCATACATGATAGATAACAAACAGATTTAAATCTCATTTTTACATTGAATTAAAAATGCCACAGCATACTAATAATAAAAGCTTATTAAGAGGGATAAAAAATCCCATTAATCAAAATCAACCAATTCTAAACAAAACAAAACATAACAAAAACTTGAATTATTGATCTTTTTTCTAGTATTTGTTATTACTCTTCTCACATATTATCAACTATTCGTCAACTCGATCACTATAATGCAAATAATAAGCTAAAAGCCTCTCTATACAGCACCTTTGATGTAGTACTTCGGTAACGATAAAGAAAATCTTAACTACTCTCATTGTTAGTCACACATATCATAAGCGAAATCGGGCCTGACACTAAACAAACCCCTCAAATGATCGTGTTAATCTTCATCAGGGCTTATCGTATTCTCAAGTATGCTGGGCTCGATTACAGTGTGTAAAATGTACAACATTTTCCAAGATAAGGCCTTCACTCCGTCACTTCCCATAGTCCGCACAGTACAAAAATTCATTCATAATTGTACTCGGTCATCGCGTTGCGCTGGAGGTGCTGATGATGAAAGCAATCCGTTTTGTAAACCTCTAAGCGACTAATTAACTTCGATTCGCACCCTTCAGCACAACCGATTAGAACGCGCTTCACTTTGCCCCGCCGGCCGAGTGGTTTTGATTATTCGCTTTTTTGTTTACCAAACATCAAGTATCCACGCTGTTTCGTTCTCGGCGATGTATGGAGGGTGCCTGTGGTGCTGGTTAGTTGTCCGATGTCCGAATGTCGGCTCAATTTCGCCAACCGTTAGAACGTACCCTACATTCGGGATCTCCACCAGCGGAGTTAATTAAATTGGACCGGCATAGGCGAATGCTTACGTTGGCTATTTCACACCCCAAAACATCCCTGACGGTGGGTATCCGTCAATGTGCACAAGTCGCGAATGAATTGGCGAGACAATGGTTGAAATTCCACAATATTAACCCTTGAGTATTGGTGCGCGTTATGGTGCTTTGCGGTTGGTAAAATTCGTTGCTTTTTTTGAGACGTCAAATGTAAGTCAGTTGTTGATTTTTTAAGTACTAAAAATGAATCTTAACCAAGCATGACAGATGATAGAATCTGTCATCTCTACTGACTGTTGTACACCCAGCTGATGATAGTGTTTAGGAAGTACTAAGACTAATTCGTAGTTTGCATTCTACTCGGCATTTTTATAGTTATCTCAATGCAGTGCACAAATATCACATTTTTAACACAATCCTTGCTAACCTAAGGGATGATCCTGTGGGTAGAATTTTAAAATGCTTTACACAGGATCATAAAACACTCTCCAAATGGTGAATTATTATTCGCGTTGTCTGCCACATATATAAAAAAGGGTCCAAATCCATCCTGATTCATCAACGGTCATCATAATTGACAGACCATGCGAATAACTCGAATTTGTCGAAGTACAGACACAGAACGAGACAATCATTTCCGGAGCTGTATTTTTATAAAATTTTTAATATTTTTTCCAACCAGAAACGTGTGTTAAGTGATATATAGTTGAAATGGGATGTATGTAATCGCTCATACTTGGCAGCATAACAAATCAAACCAATATGCGACAGCCGAGAACTTTATTTATACTATTGATGTAATGAAAATTGACCAAGTACTTTTCACTAACTAATTTCGATATTTTACAAAAAAAATCTTTACTGTGTTTAAAATTAAATTGTTTCATTTTTCTACTAACTTAAGCTTTGCATTACTGTACGCTATTTTGTTCCACCCAATACATCATCTCACAAACACGAATCACTCGCTTCGCTTCTTATCACGGATGTCGGAATCTTCTACACCAAAAATCGCTGATATAGTACATCAAACCCTTTTGTTGTGTTTTATGTTTTTTGTGTCCCTTTTAAATGTTATGTTTGTGATCGTTTTTTTTTCTCTCTCTCCCACTCTATCTGCATATTCCTTCTCGTTCAATCTGGAACAACGCGCCGTAAGACTTAGTCGGTCGTCCGACGACCAAAAGTAGGCTTTCGGTACCCTAATCCGATTTTCTGCACCATCTACAAATGATGATTTCATTTTCCACAACCTCAAAGATGGCTTGGTTTTGAGCGATGAAGATAGCAGTGGTACGTCGCTGTCGGTTTGCCTTATTTGTTTATTTTAATATGTTTCACAGTTTGTTAATTTGTGTCCTTCTTCACTCGGTATACTTTAGAGAGGATATAATTTAATTTGGAAATATTTCTTTTTTTTTTAAGGACTGAACCGATAACGTTGCCAATATCGGCCTCAAACATCATGACGGAAATGGTGCACGGTATCTCTTAGGACGCTCAAAGCATCGTTTCGGCAGCTTTTATTCTGTCCGTCACGATAAGCAAACTGTCCAAACATGTCCGTCGAATGGATTCTTCTTAGTCTAGACTAGTGCTTCAATGGTGCGAAAAAATGAGAAAAATAATTGCACAAACCAGCAATAACCCTGATCGAGCTGGTTCCACAGTTGGTTTCGGTCGGTTCCGAAACTCAAACTACCTACCCGTTATCAATCGAGTGGCGTAAATGGTGTGATTTGGTACACAAATGAAAGAATAACAATTTCATTTATAGCTCTGGTTGTGCTTGTTTGCGGGGGTCGTGCGAAACATTCGAGTGTGTTGTGTGTTTGTTTGGGTTTGGATGCCACTTTTCGGGTGTGTCAAAGGGCAACGAAGCTTGTCAGTTTGACCAGATTCGGCTCGCGTTACCTATTGCAAATCCGTCGGTAACCGGTACTTCAGAATGTTTCGCAGGAAAATTATCAAAACAAGTGTACGAATGTTTAGACGACTTTGTTTTGGCACTACAAGTTCACGATGTCTTAGTCTGCTGTATTACGCTTCCAGAACTTATTTTACACGTTACTTTTTCGTTAGTATTAGCAAATGATGCCACAGTGCCTTTAAAAATTCTATACAATCTGGGTTATTGTTTTGAGCACTGAATTCGAAGTTGTCTCTGCAGTAGAGTTCTTATTATATGGATATATCTTTTCTTTTGGGATTTAATTTGGGGAGATATAGGTATAGAAGATATACGGCATATCTCTAAATTATAACACGGAACCATTTACGAAAAGGTGATCATGACTGTAAAGAAGATACTAAGGACTAAGGTTTCATGGATGCAGCGGTGTTCTTTTGTGATCATTTCTAATCCTTTGCCAGTTTAATACATACAAAGAGTTCAAGATCAGTCAAAAGCAGGTCATCAAGGTTAATGGTAAAGTCTTTACGTTTAGCTTGGGATAATATAGATAACAGATACAGATTTTTTTGGCCAGGCCGTTGTATTTGATTAAAAAAAAATCTCGAGGGACAAATCAGCATTGTTAAACCTTGCAAAATGAGCAATTTCAGTGCGCTAATAGATCATACAAGCAATACGGCCATGTCGTCCTTACAGAACAAATAAAAAATTACCAAAAAACCGATTAAAATATCAAACGATCCAGGTTATACCGCTAATATAATGGCTTACTAGACTTATCTAAACGACGCAGCCGGATAATTCGATCATTACAACAGTATCGAGACAAGAGCTGGAGACTAACTTAAGATTGTACAATCTCACAACTTATCAGAACTGATACAACTACATACTAGCTCTTTGAGCAGTACTTACAACTATCTACAGAGGAATAAATTAGATATTGAGATTCCGTCGAGGTAAACGTGTCTTTAAAATGTCTCTTAAGAGTCCCTTCATATAAGTAGAAGCTAGAAATAAAGACGATGCTGTTTGACGTATTAGATAAAGAATATTCAAACATGCTACATGTATCCATTAGTAGATATTAAATATATTATTGATGGGCAAGCATGTTTCCTTATGGAAGATATATTAAGAACATTCAAGGATTCTTCTTCTTTCTTGGCCTAACAACCTCTAAGGTCATGCCTGCCATTTTTGGCTTACTAGACTTATTGTTACCGCATAGTTGGATAGTCAGTCCACACACTATGGGGGAACGGCCCAGATGAGACTTAAACCCCGGTCCTTCCGTGAGAAGACCGGCGCCGCTGTCGCATCTACCACCGGGCCGCCAGAAAAAATAAGGATTATTAGATTTAATTCCATAACTTAAAATAAACAAATAAACCTGAGGTATTCCATCAGTTAGCTTTCTAGCTTTCTTTACATGAACTTTACTATGATTATTTTATCTATCAAAAACATCATTTCTAAAAATGTTTTTTTTTCTGTTTAATTAAAAAAAACTCTCATAGCTAGCTTATTTTAAGCCTTCTTTACGTACGAACCTTGAGTTCAATTCTAACGTACTCTGCATAATTCTTTCCGCCTTATTCACTTCACTCTTCGTTTCGTTCCACACAGCTTGCTTGACATCTCCGTCCGTTTCACGTATAACTCGTACTCTTTGGGATAGTATTACGCAGCTAAAGCGCGAACCATTGAAACAAGGAAAGTGAGATTTCAAATTAAACCCAGATCGTAACTCACGACACCCGCTTATTACATCCTTTTGAACTAACACTTGCTTTCTTGCTTCAGTCAACCGTTGGATGCATTTTAAAGAGGTATGTAATTCTAGATGGTTGAAAGATTGGTGGATTTGTGAGATTGAAATCTGCCAGCATGACCAACCGAAGCGGTAGGTCGGCGATGTACAATTCAAACAACATTAAAATAGTTTCGACTTCAAGTTTACAATGAACGCTGTAAATCAGTCCCGGTATCCGTTAATGGATGGTCGGAAAATGTGTACATCTTTAACGTCCAAGTCCAAGGGTATCACCTCTTTGCAAGATATCCCTTCAGCCGATGATTAAGAAGCATATAAATTACTTCAAAGCATCCCCATTAGACCAACCCTCGAGATATTCAAACATCCGGGCCCGAACAGTCCATAGAAATCCATCGACAGAACGCACACTTTTGTTGCACATTAGAATAAAAGTCATTTGCGTTTTGTCGGAACCGGAACCAGTAATGGTTTATTGCCGTCTCGGGCCACGAACACCTTCCTGCATGCACAGTCCTTCGGTGGTGCGCACATCAAGAAGGAAAAGCGATTGTGTTCCGCTGCGGCTGTTGCCTGTTGCAAGTACAAAACATTTGGGGCACCCGTGTCTCGATCGGTGTCGGTAATTTGCGGGCAATTGCAGGTGCGATGAAGCTACGGAACACTACAACCAAGATGGCCTACCATAATTGGGTTACGGCAATGGCAATGGGACTGGAAAATGAATTACATGAAATCGATAAACTATACCATTGGGAAGAAATCGACTACTGGCGCGGCAAGGCCCGGCATCCGGGTACGCTGGGCCGGAGGAACGTCAGAGACTTAACCTAGGCTCTTTTGCTTTACATTGTGTTGTCCTTGCAGTGGGTTACAACGTACAACGGCGGGCAGTTTGCCATCGTTGGTGATTGTAAAGATCTGCACACGCTATACTCGGGCAGGTTTTGGAAAGATAAGACGGAACCTTCAACATGGATGCGTTCGGGGGTCGACTTCCGTCATCACTGTCGTTTGCAAAACGGAAGGAGTTAGTTGCCTATCGAACCGAGGCCGGAACCAAAGTTTTTGAAGGTGATTAACTATCGAATGCAATTTTCCATCCTGCCAGCAAAGCACGATACGATCGAAATTGCGTGCAGGAAGTACAGGTGTCCTTGGCATTGGGAAAGGAAGCGTATCCCGATCGCTTTGGAAATTGTGGGTTCCGGTGTTATGCTACATTTGATGCATTCGATACAAGCTTTATTTTTCTAAACAACGTTATTAACAACACATATTATTACGTTGTTGTTGTGCCAAAATTTTGCTACGTTCTTTTACTTACTGCAGTTGCCACACAGCCAATCAATATTGCTTATCGAACCGATAATATTGCCATTCTAACTGTTATCAATTCATCAAAATAAATCAATTAGTGTCCGACTATTTGCAAATCTGTCCTTCGCCAATCGTTTTTGCCAAATGTTGGTTCATTCTGTCCAGAGCGTTGAAGGTCGCATGTCTCTTAATTGATGATTCAGATGGCCATAGTTTGACGAACATCCACTACATCGGGGACAAGTGTCGACAGAAAGGTTAAAAAGCTTGTCAAATTGTTTTGGTGACAGCTTGTTTCGCGGCATGTTTAGATGGGCGCTCATCAATGTAAGCGAATTGTCTTGGATGCTAAGTAATTCAGTGGCAAATCAGTTTCGCCCTGACATTGGCGCCTAGAAGATGATTGACGTATATTGATAGGCACACAATTAGATTACTTTGCAAACGAGGCTTAAATGAACTAATATTTTTAACTGCTTAGTTACTTCGAGTAATGGCATTCTTTGGAATTCAAATGTTTTAATTTATCAGACAAATTTTTCAAAAAAAATCTTCATGACTTTTTATTAATCTGATCGCTTCTTGCAGACCAATGTATTGAAGTTCCAACACGTCGGAAAATTTTATAAATTTTTAACATGAAGTCTCTTAAATGAAGTATTGTGTATACTGACACATTAATCCCATTTCCGGTTCGATGTTCAAAAACGAATTGATTTCCTATGAAGCATAGAAATTTGGGTCAACAAAACTATATTGCCACTTTAAAAAACTTGATTTCTCAAACTCAATGAAAATAGAATGGTTTGGTTCTAATTCTTTGATCGTGCAATAGAATATCCCCGACGAGTTGAGCTATAGTATGAGCTAAGTATAATTATTTCAAAGTTAAACTGTCTTAGAAAGCATGAGTGCAAGCTTATT
>KZ062291.1:35527-92743 GCA_002091835.1 Anopheles maculatus
AGGTCATGCCTGCCATTTTTGGCTTACTAGACTTATTGTTACCGCATAGTTGGATAGTCAGTCCACACACTATGGGGGAACGGCCCAGATGAGACTTAAACCCCGGTCCTTCCGTGAGAAGACCGGCGCCGCTGTCGCATCTACCACCGGGCCGCCAGAAAAAATAAGGATTATTAGATTTAATTCCATAACTTAAAATAAACAAATAAACCTGAGGTATTCCAGCAGTTAGCTTTTTAGCTTACTTTAAATGAACTTTACTATGATTATTTTATCTATCAAAAACATCATTTCTAAAAATGTTTTTTTTTCTGTTTAATTAAAAAAAACTCTCATAGCTAGCTTATTTTAAGCCTTCTTTACGTTCGAACCTTGAGTTCAATTTTAACGTACCCTGCATAATTCTTTCCGCCTTATTCACTTTACTCTTCGTTTCGTTCCACACAGCTTGCTTGACATCTCCGTCCGTTTCACGTATAACTCGTATTCTTTGGGATAGTATTACGCAGCTAAAGCGCGAACCATTGAAACAAGGAAAGTGAGATTTCAAATTAAACCCAGATCGTAACTCACGACACCCGCTTATTACATCCTTTTGAACTAACACTTGCTTTCTTGCTTCAGTCAACCGTTGGATGCATTTTAAAGAGGTATGTAATTCTAGATGGTTGAAAGATTGGTGGATTTGTGAGATTGAAATCTGCCAGCATGACCAACCGAAGCGGTAGGTCGGCGATGTACAATTCAAACAACATTAAAATAGTTTCGACTTCAAGTTTACAATGAACGCTGTAAATCAGTCCCGGTATCCGTTAATGGACGGTCGGAAAATGTGTACATCTTTAACGTCCAAGTCCAAGGGTATCACCTCTTTGCAAGATATCCCTTCAGCCGATGATTAAGAAGCATATAAATTACTTCAAAGCATCCCCATTAGACCAACCCTCGAGATATTCAAACATCCGGGCCCGAACAGTCCATAGAAATCCATCGACAGAACGCACACTTTTGTTGCACATTAGAATAAAAGTCATTTGCGTTTTGTCGGAACCGGAACCAGTAATGGTTTATTGCCGTCTCGGGCCACGAACACCTTCCTGCATGCACAGTCCTTCGGCGGTGCGCACATCAAGAAGGAAAAGCGATTGTGTTCCGCTGCGGCTGTTGCCTGTTGCAAGTACAAAACATTTGGGGCACCCGTGTCTCGATCGGTGTCGGTAATTTGCGGGCAATTGCAGGTGCGATGAAGCTACGGAACACTACAACCAAGATGGACTACCATAATTGGGTTACGGCAATGGCAATGGGACTGGAAAATGAATTACATGAAATCGATAAACGATACCATTGGGAAGAAATCGACTACTGGCGCGGCAAGGCCCGGCATCCGGGTACGCTGGGCCGGAGGAACGTCAGAGACTTAACCTAGGCTCTTTTGCTTTACATTGTGTTGTCCTTGCAGTGGGTTACAACGTACAACGGCGGGCAGTTTGCCATCGTTGGTGATTGTAAAGATCTGCACACGCTATACTCGGGCAGGTTTTGGAAAGATAAGACGGAACCTTCAACATGGATGCGTTCGGGGGTCGACTTCCGTCATCACTGTCGTTTGCAAAACGGAAGGAGTTAGTTGCCTATCGAACCGAGGCCGGAACCAAAGTTTTTGAAGGTGATTAACTATCGAATGCAATTTTCCATCCTGCCAGCAAAGCACGATACGATCGAAATGGCGTGCAGGAAGTACAGGTGTCCTTGGCATTGGGAAAGGAAGCGTGTCCTGATCGCTGTGGAAATTGTGGGTTCCGGTGTTATGCTACATTTGATGCATTCGATACAAGCTTTATTTTTCTAAACAACGTTATTAACAACACATATTATTACGTTGTTGTTATGCCAACATTTTGCTACGTTCTTTTACTTACTGCAGTTGCCACACAGCCAATCAATATTGCTTATCGAACCGATAATATTGCCATTCTAACTGTTATCAATTCATCAAAATAAATCAATTAGTGTCCGACTATTTGCAAATCTGTCCTTCGCCAATCGTTTTTGCCAAATGTTGGTTCATTCTGTCCAGAGCGTTGAAGGTCGCATGTCTCTTAATTGATGATTCAGATGGCCATAGTTTGACGAACATCCACTACATCGGGGACAAGTGTCGACAGAAAGGTTAAAAAGCTTGTCAAATTGTTTTGGTGACAGCTTGTTTCGCGGCATGTTTAGATGGGCGCTCATCAATGTAAGCGAATTGTCTTGGATGCTAAGTAATTCAGTGGCAAATCAGTTTCGCCCTGACATTGGCGCCTAGAAGATGATTGACGTATATTGATAGGCACACAATTAGATTACTTTGCAAACGAGGCTTAAATGAACTAATATTTTTAACTGCTTAGTTACTTCGAGTAATGGCATTCTTTGGAATTCAAATGTTTTAATTTATCAGACAAATTTTTCAAAAAAAATCTTCATGACTTTTTATTAATCTGATCGCTTCTTGCAGACCAATGTATTGAAGTTCCAACACGTCGGAAAATTTTATAAATTTTTAACATGAAGTCTCTTAAATGAAGTATTGTGTATACTGACACATTAATCCCATTTCCGGTTCGATGTTCAAAAACGAATTGATTTCCTATGAAGCATAGAAATTTGGGTCAACAAAACTATATTGCCACTTTAAAAAACTTGATTTCTCAAACTCAATGAAAATAGAATGGTTTGGTTCTAATTCTTTGATCGTGCAATAGAATATCCCCGACGAGTTGAGCTATAGTATGAGCTAAGTATAATTATTTCAAAGTTAAACTGTCTTAGAAAGCATGAGTGCAAGCTTATTGATATGTAATTTAAAAATGACTACGAACATATTCGCGATCAACTTAATTTTTTAATCGATTGTTAATTGTTCTATATTAATATCTCTACAAAAAAAATTAATTATGCTAAACTCGGGCTTTATTCTGTTCATTTTTAAAAATTAGGATGATTTTATGTAAGCAAAGAACTATTTCAACATTTTTCAAATGATTTCTAAAGGTTAGTTACATTTACAATTTATATAATTGTCGCTTTTTCAAATGTACAAACGTTTTCATAAATTTTATTCCATTGATATTTAAACTATCTTTAGGGTCTGAAGTTACCAACTTAAAACGTTCGGTTTAAAATCAGTTTTATTTTCTTTAATCTAATAGCATTCATGATATTGTAAAATTTCGTGCAACCCAAAATTTAGATGCTTTTAAAATATTCTTTTTTAAATTTATAAAACTGTGTCAAAGAGTCTTGCAAAAAGCTAATTTTTAAGTGTAATACTAATTGCCCAAAAAACGTTTTCACTTAACAATCCAAGTATCAAATCGGTTTTCTCTCTGTCTTTCACTTGCTTTCTTCGCACTGAATCAATTCATTTAATTTAAGCGAAAGCAAAGACAACACCCAAACAACACAGATCTCTCCAACCCGTAGTTGGCGTTATTACACTGCAGTATATTAATTAAACGAAACGAAATCTTTGACACGCGTCGACCCCCGACGGCAAACTAATTTCGGCCAAAAATTAATCCTTTTTAAGTGACAATAATTGCGTGCGGTTTTGCAACGCAACATTGTTTGGCCGATGGAAACAACACTTCGGGTGAGAATTGTGGAAAGAGTTACATTTAGCATGCAGTTAGAATTGTTTGCTAAATAAACAAAAATGCCTAAAACAAAAACAAACGTAAATGGTTTTAATTATTGTCAATAGAACGGTGCGGCTAGAACTCATGCGATGAATGAAGAGCAATAAGCGATTGTTGAAATTCTAATTATCAAAGTACAAACATACCATTAATTGGACACTGATGTGAAGCCGCGGCACGTCTTCTGTCCCAACCCAGCTCCTCACACTCAGCAACACCAAACAGACCGAAGAAGCGGCCTCTCCTTCCGTCGGTTTGGTCCGTCGATCAAGTTACCACCCACAAATGTTCCCACCTTGCCTTACCACTAAAGGATTCTTTACCGCTACCGCCTTTACACAACCCTCGGAAGGTTATTTTTGCAAACTTGCGTCAACAAATTAATCACCACTTAATCACTCTATTTGCACTAATTTTTACGCCAGCGACCCAACTGACGACAGCGACGCCCGTAGACCGAAAACGCCAAACCCATTTCGTCCACTACCGTAGGGTCCTTCCAGCGTCGGTCCTCCACCAGGCCTGCACATTACCGGCCTACGGTCTACTGCAATCGTTCATGTGTGCACCAACCTTGTGTTCATAATACTGTTTGCCACATTGAAGTGTAGAACCAAGAAACAAGAAACGAAACAGATCGACGGTTAGGGAATAGGGAATACAGTTCCAAAATCGGAACACACGAAAATCGATCGTTACTGGTCGTTGAAGCACTCGGAGGAGTGTGTTTGAAGTAGGCCAACTGTTTACCAATCGTTTGCCGGAGACACTTTTTGTAGGCAAGTTTTTTGCTTAGAGAAAGAAACTGAAATTGGTGCTCACTGTCCCAAAAAAATGAGTTCTTAACAAAGAAACTAAAAAATTATAAATATCATATATGAAAGTAAAATGCGTCTACTATTGAATAGATTTTTTGACATTCAATTGAATTTTATAAAGTTTAATTACTTAAGTTTAATATTTCTTAAAAGATACTTTTCACAGTGCTTAAATTAGCTAATGTGTGAAAAATATAAATACCGACGGCAATTTAAAGAACATTATTAATTCATACGACGGATAATAACTAGTTAACGGATAATAATGCAAAGTATGCAAATTTTTTAAATTGCATAAATTTAAATAACGTTAAAGTACAGCAAACTAGATATGTACAATTAAAACAATATCATAATCGGAAATATTTAACGAAAGAAGTTCTTAATCTTCATAAATCAAACTATTAAATCAAAAGGAAAAAAACAGATTCTTCCCATATATTACTAAAAACATATTAGTGTGCAAAGAAGGTAAATGCTTATACTTAAAAAGAAAGTTAAAAAAAAACTTTACCAAACACTCTATTGCGCGAAATACAAATGAAACAAATAAAATATCGGTAGTGAAGGTAATCAGTATTTTAAATTCAAAATTGAGCTCATCAAGTATCTGAAGTCCTATGGGTCCCTTTTCCTATAGCTCAAACCACATCGGTTTACTATCCCAAATCACAAACATTTTTACACTACAAGTCACCGCACAGCACAAGATCACTAACAACCTGCTCGGTTGAACCACAAGACAGAACTGAACAGAAGAATGCTTCTTCGGTCAGGTTCTGGCCCTTCAGTTGGGCCAGCAATAAAGGACACACGGCGTACCTTAGTGCAACTGTTGCTGGTACCGTGATTTGCTGCTTACTGCTCGAAACGCAGCGAAACGACTGAGGCAACGCTGGCCCCGAACGGACTCTTAAAAGCGAAACCACCCCATCAAACCACCCACTGCCACCCTACCCTACCCTGCTCGACAATCAGCTACATGATACCGACGAGCAACATCATCATCAGCAGCAGCAGCATCAACATCATCGTCGTCGTCGTCGTTTAACGTTCGGAGACTTCACGTCCGATGCGTACGTTCGGGAAAGGCGCGAACGCACACGTTGCCTGTTGCGCTTGACGGAAAAGGCACATGGTCAATCGGTTTGATGAGCGGGTTGAATTTGATTTTTTGACGGGAGCTTTTTTTTTAGTTTCGACGATGTCCAGCCCTGACCGTGGGGTATCAAGGTAAAACTTTCCGTACACCATCGGATCGGACCGGGCCGTTAGTAAGAAAATGCAAAAAAGGGTCACCAGAACATGCCGGCGTATCGCTGCTAAGGACGGCTCGACCGTTTTTTTTGTTTTGTTTCGACTTCAATGCGCTTTAACGTCCAGCCGGGTTTTTCTCCCTGGTAAGCGTTTGGGATTCTATATTGAATTTATTCGAGCACGAGAGGTAGAAAAGAAATCCCGGATAGGGATCACAACAGTTTAAAGCAAATGTTTTTCCTCACCGTCCGGAAACACGGTGGACACACCTTCAAACCACCAAATAACCGTCCATTCTCGCCTGCTCCCACGACACTAGAATCTTGCTTTGCTGTTGTACGCTTGTGGTACCCTCTCTTAACGCTCGTCCCATGTGCCGGACACTATTGAACTGTGTTTCGTTTCGTTGGCTGGCGCCGGGAAGGATTTAACATCCTTACCGGGTGTACCAAGTGGTTCATTTTTCCACTTTAGGGGTTTTTTGTTCAATATGGTGCAAGGATGAGCAGCATCTATGGCTCTCGAAGTAAAAACCCTCGAAACTGTTGGGCAAATGCATACGGCGCGCTGGCGGTGTCCCGCCAGCTGTAGCATGCTTTTCGACTATTTTCCTGTTTGCGTAATTTTTACGCATGAGTGTTTGCGTTTGTTTTTTTTTTTGTTTTGTTTTTGGAAGCGTATACAAAGTGAAGAGGAAAAACTTCAAACCCATCGTTCTGTCGTCCGATATTGCGTAAACAGTTTATCCTCCGATGTGGTACGTGCACAAGTACGGGATCAACAGGACTTACTTCTCTTTAATACGTTAAATGGGGAGCTTGAGACTTCGAAGCTGCGTTTCGAAGTGGGGCCGAATACATTCAACAGGTTTATAAGCGTGTCAAGCTAAAGCATGTTAGCTGTATACAATTTCTCATTTATCGAATAATTAAGTCTTTTTAGCGCATAAGTTTAAACCTTTTACTCACTATGTAATTTTGTCGTTAGATTTATTGAGCTTGATTAATCGATCCTGCAACGTTGCTCGACGAGAACATTTGTACCGCATTGATAAGCACGACTGTAGCACTTTTAATAGGTCTTTTAAGTGGAAAGCTTATCGAAACAATGTTACAATTTTGTTTCCATTCAATGCAGGTCTCATTTATAGGGATTTTAAACTTTCAAACACCACCCGTTCATCATTACCGGCCAAACTTTATCATTCCATTTCATTTGCCCGTCCAGCGTCGACCAAACCGCAAAACGGAGAAAACCACACCATAAACCTGAACAACCACAACTCAGTTTATGACTTCGTTTCTTTGCTGCGAACTCGCGTCGTTATCGTGAGTAGCACGGGCATGCCGAACGTTTCGATCAAATCCGACGTTACCTGCTCATTGATTTGCCGCAGCTTCCCATTAGACTCTCCGCACACCAGCCGCGCTATCCGGTCATTGGGACAGGTTACGATGGCGCTAGTTAGTATCTTCCCACCTACCACCTCATAGTACTCGAGCTCTGTCTGCAGCAGGTACGGTATCTCTTGCGGCATGAAATCAAGCAACCGTGCACGGACGCTCTGCACAATCAGCTGCTCGGGCGTTTGGTCCGTGTGTTCTTCCGGTAAATGTTCCCACGGTTGCTGCTTCGAGTTGGCGTGTATAAATGACATCACCTCACGCAACCCATCGCCAGTCATAGCGGAGACCATAAATATTTCAGTAAAATTTGGCCACCCTTCCACGGGTGTGGATGTAACAGCCTTGTCCTCCTGCCTTGGTGCTTTGGGAGTCTCCTTATTCTTCCTTCGCCTAACAGGTGGGCCATAATTTCGAATGCTTTCCAATCGATTGCATGTCAGATTCCGTACGATGTCCAGCAGGATGCGCTTTGATTTTAACGTATCGATTTTGTTCAATATTAAGAAGCTTGGTATGTGAGCGTACTCTTCCAGTACACGCAACAGCACTGGGTTGAGTGCATGGCGTGTCCATGAATTCGAAACGTCATGCACGACACCGATAAGGCTCGAGTTCTGGATGGCATGCCGGCATGCGGAAACAAAATGTGTGTCGAGTTGATGTTTCTTCATCTCTCGGCTGCCAACTAGCCCTGGTGTGTCGAAAAGAATCGCCTGTGAATTGGACTTGCTGTGGATAGCTTTCGATGCCTTTCGTGTCGTGTGAACCTTTGCTGAAACTGGACAGACCTAAGAGGGAAGAATGTACCACATTGAATACACGGGACATTATAACTAATTCAAAACACGTTTACGCGCTTACCCGGTGATCTATAAGTCGATTGATGAGGGTACTTTTGCCAGCATTGGGCAATCCAATGACGGCCACTTTAACTAGCCGTTCGGTGTCGCTGCTAGCGGTATTTGTTTGTTCGCTACCATTGTCGTTGCTCACATTTTCCGACAAACGTGCACTAAAACATCGTTGGCAATGTTGCAGCCCAAGGAAAGGCGTCGATGTGATGCGGACTCTTCGTAACAGAATTAAAGCCTTCCCGATCTCGTGCATTGTGAGGTAACGAATGGCAAATTGCGGGCTGGTTCCAGCCGCAACAAATGAGATTGTGGTTTGTTTTGGTTTTGCTCGCTTTCGATTATGTCACATGCGGCATCTGCCAAATTGGACAGCAAGTGTTGCCAGCTTTTCGTTTTGCTGAGTTTTTCTGTTCGAAGTGTTGCCAACATGAATGCAATTTGAAGCTAAATTTTAAAAATTAATTTTTCTAGGTAATTTTAATCAGATTTAGTAACATTAGTGCTAGTGATTTGTTATTAAAAAAATCTTTATATCTTAAAAAAATATATCTGCTTTATAGCTTTCGCATTGAAAGGTTTTAAAATTCGTAAAATCTAACGACCTCTACTGTCTGCACAGCTGGCAACCATTTTGCATCCACCAATCAGAAGCGACCACATACGCGTCCCACATTATGCGCAGTTGATGGGGAGGATTTTCCCACCGTAGGTATTGGTAGTCCCATTCATAATAGCGCAACACTTGCATGGTTGTTTCGTCAGAAAATTCGTACTCCTTTGCGCCCTTCGCGGGTTCCTCGACCGAGTGAAAGGTTTAAAAGAAAAGCAACAGCATGGTGTGCGGTTTCTTGCACATTCATTCAAGCACGCCAACGATCAGGAAGTGAAAAATACGCACTCGGATCATTCAAGTAGTTTTTTTTTGCGTTTGCGACTACAAACAAAGCAGTGCATAGTTGAAGCTTTGGATATAGGTACCAAATCATTCAAGCGGAAGCTGAATTTCCACCGTCTTTTACATGATGTTAGTGTAAAAATGGTGTAATTTCCACGGTTCAAAGTGCCCCACTTTCCGTGATTTTAATCGTTCACATTCGCATCATACGCCAGCGTGGCACAACACAAACACACTCTGCGTGAGGCTCGCCCACCTAGAGAAACTTCTAGAACGTCATCACAGTCATCATGAGTACCCCGATCTTTATCACGGTTCCGACCAAATACATCCCTATAAACGTGGCACCGGCGGTCGTAGCGAAACCGTCGACCACCCCAACGGCGGTGAAACCGTTGGCCAAAAGGCCTGCATCGGTTGCTCCGTCGTTGGTGGTTTCGGATGACGAATCATCCTCGATGGATGAGTTTATCGTACGCGGCAAAAAGCGCCGCCTCGATCATCTGACATGGGAGGAAAAGATTCAGCGGAAGTAAGTGTAACAACCATCAGCTTAATATTGAATCGGATATTTAATAAAATGTTTTGCCTCCCTTTCCCACTCCCCGGCGCAGAAAGCTAAAAAATCGTGTCGCCGCTCAAACATCACGCGACCGTAAGAAGGCCAAAATGGAAGAAATGGAAAAGACGATTCACGAGCAGTCGGAACAGATTGTGCAACTGCAGAACCGGTGCAGCGCGCTAGACACCGAGAAGAGTGCAATCTACGACAAGTATCTGGACCTTGAGCGACGGTTCGAGGATCTGCAGCAGCGCCTACTGGCCCAGGAGCAGAAGGTGAAGCAGGAACCGCAGGAAGACGACGTTGTCGTTGGTGGCAGTGTGGGTTGCGTGACTGCCGGGCGCCAAACGGGATCAGCAGCATCCCCACGATGCCCTCAGCAGCAGGGACTGTACAAGTGCGGTCCGGCGGAAACGCAAACGACACTGCCCCCGACAGCGAACGATCCGCGGCTAGCGGCCCTGTGGAGGATCATTGCGATCTGCCTGCTCTACAGGACATGTTCGAAAATTTCGACGTGTCCCAGCTCGAAGAGCTTGCCGAAACCCTACTCGCAGGTGTCGGCGCAGACCTGGAAGACATTGATCGCGCAGGCCGCCCGGCTGATGCCGAAGGCGAGCGCCCCAGCCAGTGCCTGTCTGGATCAGTGGTGGGGCCCGCAGCAGAACTCGTGGAATCCGGTCGACCGGAGACCCCTACGGGAAATCGTCTAATTCTCACCACGCACAACTACAGCAAGTCGCCATTTTACGAGCTATCTGAGCAGCCGACCGAACCGAAGAAGGAACAGGAAGAACATGAAGTGTGTTCTGTTCCTACGGACAACCTGTCGAACCAACAACAACAACCTGCCGTGATGCTACCGACCAATAGTGATACACTCTACGGCACGTACGACAACGAAACGAACTGTATAACGATCGTACTGACGGGAGATGAGGAGGAAGTGAGCGAAACAACGGTCACCTGCATGGACGACAGTGATGCAGATGCCGAAGGAGGCGAACCAAGCGAAGAATTAATTCTGCTCGAACAGATGGGACAGGCAGCAGAGACAACGACGCCACCAACTACATCTATCCCAGCGGAACCAAACTCGCTTTTCGCTCCCATCACGATAAGGCCACCTTCACCACTGCAGGATCTGTTATCGCCGATTGCGCACCAACCGCTCAAGAGCCCCGGTGGGTTGTCTAGCGTTTCCGACGCCGGATACGAATCGCTCGGATCGCCTGTCCCGGCCACGATTGCGAGCGAACTAATGCCATCCGATCCCAGCATGATGTCTCTCGATTGCGCATTGAGCGACGATTTTTGGAATTTGGATCCATTTTTTCCTATCCTGGAGTAAGAAGCGATTCCGTTTTCTCATCTGATCGTCTCTCTTGGCTCGGTGCACTACTACTGTCCGCACTGTGTTTCGTTGTACAAAGTAATTGCGTTTAGTTTAGGGTACGATCGTTAGTTAAGCTACGTTGTACGTTTGTTATTTGCTTGTTTCGATGCTTATTTATACATCCAAACCCAAATGTTCGTGTACATACTGAGCATAGCATCTTAAATGAGCCGTAGATTGTATCATTATTTAAGTTAGGATCTCTGTAGCAGGTAACATTCTATAGTTGGGTTTCTTCAGTCGATGTTTCATATTTGCAAATCTAAAACTAGTGACTTTGTTTATAATTTGTGCATTTTGTTATAGTTATCTCGTTAAAATGAGCGACTTTTGAGAGTTAGCTGACCATTTACGCGCACCTATCTATTGACACACATATGGATATGGAAAAAGGTAAAGAAAAAAGAAATAAAATTCAAATTTCTTTCACACAACCACAACCACTCGCAGTGAGCAAAATTGTACGTGAATTTACATTGAGAAAATTGGGAATTGGTATGTGTGAGTATGATTTTTTTATCAGCCTTTATCCGATGAGGTGCTGTTTGAGCGAAAATTCTAGATCATTCTTAGGACGTATTGGATGTGGACGCGTGGAACACAAAACATATGACGCACATAATCGTATCGAGCATAAAATATTCGTCGTTTGCTCCTTGAAGTGACTTACATTCGCACCAGCTTCAAATATTGCCACATCATTTCGAGCAAATCGTCAAAGTTCCAGTGATGGTGAGCAGAAATCGGTACGCAGTGCGGAATTTTGTAGATCACATCGAGCTCCTCGATCGATATTTGATCGATCTTGTTCAGCAGATAGATGCACGGGATGTAAATGCGGTTGCCTTCGATCACGTCGATCAAATCGTCCGCCGTGGCATCATACTTGAGCGTAATGTCCGCATTGTGTATCTTGTACTCGCCCAGTATCGTTTTCACCGTGTCGAGGTCCAGCTCCGACTGGGCAACGGTTGCGTTCAAATTTACGCCTCCCTTGTCCTTCTTGCGGAACGAAATGTTCGGTGGCTGTTTGTTCAACCGTAAACCGAACCCTTCCAACTCGTGCTCTAGCAGTTTCTTGTGTGTTAGCGGCTTCAGTACGTCCAGCACCATGAAGATGAGGTTACAGGTACGGGCCACCGCAATCACCTGCCGACCACGACCCTTACCATCCTTCGCACCCTCGATAATACCGGGCAGATCGAGCAGCTGTATCTTTGCGCCCTTATACTTGATACAGCCCGGCACAGTCGTAAGCGTTGTGAACTCGTACGCTGCCACCTCCGAGTAAACGCCGGCCAGATTGGATAGGAGAGTTGATTTGCCGACCGAAGGAAACCCGACGAAACCGACCCGTGCATCACCGGTTTTGGAAACTTCGAAACCCTGTTCCGATGCACCGCCGCCTCCCTTGGGGGTAATGAGCTCCCGGCGCAACTTGGCCAATCGTGCCTTTAGCAACCCCAAATGCCCAGCCGTTGCCTTGTTACGCTGGGTTCGAGCCATCTACGAGAGGTTGCAGGAGTACCGCAAAAAAAAAAAAAAAAAACACACAACAAATCATCATAACCTCGTACGCGTGCAGGAATTTGCGATAGGTTTAGTAGCAGCTTACACAGAATGTCTTACCTCCGACTCGATTTGGGCAATCTTTTCCAGTATCGTACTCATCTTGCACGCCGCACGAGTGCTCTGGAGTTAGTTAAATAATGGAACCAATAGGTAAATCATAGAAAAAGTGGCACGAAGCACCCAAATTCTTCTAACTTTCCGGCGAAATATCGTGGTGTGTGCGATCGTGTAACGTTGACAATTTGCCGGTGTGTATAGTCGTGGGTTGAAAACTCGAAAGTGTGCATGTATCGTTTCTAAGCACACGTCATGCACCAAGAATAGCAAAACAATTTGACACGCCTGGCAGTTGTGCAAAAAACGATATGCTATAAATTTACCAAGCAATTTGTCTAGGAAGTTGTTAAATTAATATTGAACGCGTGGGATTTCAAGCTTGTTTTGTACTAGTTTTTTTAAAGAACAGATTAGTTCACTTACTGTCTGATGCTAAAACCATAATTACCGGGCAGTACGATCCAGTGAGTGTTTGGTGTTGATTGTCTACCAAATTCAGAATAATATTTAGAGGAATGCAAAGTAGATTACAAGAGAATAAATAAAAGTAAATAAAATAATTAAATAGCACAAAATAGACAAAAAATAACAAAATCTGAAACGTACACAACAATCCGGTGCTGATTGTGTCGAAAAGCCATTTATTTTTGTGACTATTGCATACTGTAGTAGCTTTACTATTATTTTTACAATCTTCCATCACATGGCGCGAAAGATCTACAAAACAATATATGTTCTTTCTTGTCGTGTCACATAACATCCATGATGTTGTTAGCGGTGCCTGTGCCACCTTTAGTTGAATTTCGTTCGATAGTGGAAAGTTAAATCGGACGATTGCTTCCAAATGAAATGCCTCACCGTACGCAGGTCCATGTTGGGATCACACAGCTAGAGTAGTTCGAGAACAGATTGAGACACATTTTAGTACACGTTTACTGCAACCAGCCTACAACCAGCGATGCTACTTACCACCTCGTTACATAACAACTCTATCCTTTCCTCGGCCGGTATCTGACTACTTTCGGAATTACCATCACTTTGGCTATTATTTTGCGACGAGTTAGAGTTACCGGTGCTGCCAGCCGTTGGCAAATCGGACCCTAGCACCTTCTCTAGAACATGCTCACAAACCTTTCGACATTGGATAAACTCGTTCGCTATCAATCGTTCCTGCAGGAAATAAAAACAAGCATTAAAAGTCAGTAAAAATTTTTCGAATGGCGAACAATCCATACTTTAAACATACCTTCTTATTACGATCCTGTTTCAACATTGACGGATGAGCCAAGAGATAGAAGGGAAGCTTTATGAATTTGGGCAGCGTTCTATCAATAACCACATTTGTAACCCACGACGGAACCGTATCATTAAGCAATGCACTTTCCGTTTCTCCGGCAGCATCTTTCACAAGCAACCGGCACACATTTCTGCCACCAACTTCACTAAATATGATTGGCGTATGCTTCGGCACGCTAAAATATTCATTGCCACGAATATCGCCATCGCAACCATTTTCCAATTCCACTGGTCCACCCTGAAGGTGGTGGTGCGGTGGTGCAGGCCTCCAATGCTCGAGTAATGCTTGTAGTAAGAGGCTTCCATAGTTCACCTTAGGATCGGAACCCGGTTCTGCGTGTTCTGGAAGTCCAGCTTCCGCCGAAACCCAAGCCGCAAAACAATCGATCTCATCCTGTCCGAGCACTATCATTGGCATCTTTAATAGAGAGAGGGAGGAACGATAAATTAAATTTAACAAATCGTGTGTAAACAAGGCGAGTGGATTAAACCTAAATACTTACACCAGTTTTTAAATCCACCATGAACCAATTCGGCACATAAATTCGTTGACTACGTTTTTTGATTTCCTCCTCAAAGTCTACCTTGCCAAGGTCTTCGACCTTTTTTATCTTCAGCACATCGTAAATCGCCACATTTTCATCCGTATCGCGTGTGAGCATAAACCGCTTATCGTTTAACACGTGATACCGTTTAATAGCGGCTCCCCCTTTAATGCAGGCCACCTCGTATCCTTTTCCCGGGTTACCGGCAACACTTCCCGCTGGTACGGTAGACGTTGCCGGTCTACTGTTAGACGATGGTGTCGCAGCAACCGGTGCACTGGATGCACCATCTCCGCTACCATTGTTGATGCTACTGCAACTGTTTGAGTAGCTATAGTTGCACAGCTTATCCGTTTTATGTAGCTTCCAGCAGCGTATGTCCGAGTTCCAGGTAGTCGCCCACACACCGGTCTGGTCGATGTTGTAGCACATGCTTAAAACGGGCGCCTGTTCTTCGCAGATCAGCACACTGTTGGCGGGATTGCGCAGCTCCGTCATAATAATTTTACGATCTCGGCTTCCGGAGATGACGTGTGAAAAACCATCGGTCATCAGCAAACACCAGACACCTTCCGAATGTACGCTTATGGTTTGAATGCAACGCTGCTGCCCAATGCTCCACAGCTTGATCTTCCCATCCGAGCTACCGGACACGACCTGCGTGCCATCCTCCGACACAATCAGTGCCTTCACGTTTTCGGTGTGCCCTTTTAGCTTGGCTATCTTGTTGCAGGTTCGTGGATCCCAAATTCGAAGCGTGTTTTCTGTCGATCCGCTCACAATGATTGTACCGGATGGGTTCATTGCTAAGCTGTAGATCGAATCTTTCGATCCCGATATACTGGACGCTGAAAGGAGACAAAAAAGAAATGTAAATGTTAGCTGTTATTCCGCAACAAAATAATCCACTCGCATTACTTGTTACTGTGTTGTTGGAGGCAGTTAATGCTGTTAGTGTGTTCACGTCCCACAGGAAAATTGCCTTATCCAATCCAGCACTGGCGACCTGCTCCCGATCCTTGGCGTATGCCAGCGCCTGTACATAGTCCCTGTGCGTACGCAAGGTCGACATGCAGAAACCTTTGTGTGCATTCCAAACCTTCACAGTGGTATCACAACTAGCACTTATCACTGTGAAAAAGTGAAAAAAGTGTGGAAACCCAGTTAGAACAACTCACGACTCACGAAGTCCATAGGATGGTATCCGTACGTACAGTTACGACCGCCGCAGCACAAGACGATATCATTCACCCAATCGTTATGGTGTTCCATGCTTTGAATGTACGGCTCAGAGGAGGTAGTTTGCGTCGAGTTCCATAAGCGAATGATTGCGTCCCTGCCAGCCGAATAGAGCCGTCCATTGATAGTGTCCAGCTGCAGTGCATTCACACCATTGCGGTGTCGCTTTTCTTCCGCATCACGTATGACGAATGCAACCTGCATTTTCTTTCGTCCACCTTGATTGTTTTTGTGTGTTAGCATTTTGAGACCGTTTGTTATCGTGCCGCAAACTTGCAGAACTAGAAATGCGGAAACTATCTCGCTTGATCGGTACACTATCGGTACAATACAGCTCTCGAACAATTGGACAATCGTAAACCGCCGCCTAAATAAACTGAGATCAAACAAAATTGTAAGAAAGCAATCACCGCCACACGTTTAGTTCGATCGAAACGTTCTGCTGGATGATACTTACAGTGGATAGTTGCTATTAATCTATATATTTCATTGTGTAATTTATTCCCATTTTCTTCCCTTGGCCAATTAATGATTAGGATAAAGCTAGTTGTGTTCACATGTTCACGTGCCGCAAACTATCGATAGCTAAAAACTAAACGTTCTTTCTCTACAGGCGAATGGAATGTAATCTTAACTACTTAATAAACGCACAATATGTTGTTCTACCACGTTAAAAGGTGTACAATTTACTATAATTTTTCGTCTTCTCTAGGCCCGTACACCTTTTCTATATTGAAAAATGTTGTGTTTTCGTTTTGTTTGATGTATGTGTTGGTGCTTTGACAGTTTCGGTGGTTTCGTTTAGCGCAGCAGGTTTAGAAGTTAGCTGCTATGTTCGAAACAGTTATTTTAGTTTGCTGCTTAAATTACGATAATTTTAATAATGGTTTGTTAAATTTTCTGATTGATATTCCATCTATATTTTCGTATCCCGAACTGTTTCCGTTCCCTGTTCTATTATATTGATAATTTAATAATTGTTCAGGTGCATTTGTAGTTTTAGTACAAAAAGTGTCAATTCCGCATTTTAGTACTGTTTTCAAACAATGCTCCTTATTTCGGCTGTCCGTTGGGCAGAAATGTGCTTTTGCATCCGAGCAATCCTTTTTGTTGCTGAACGTAAACAGCAATGTCCTATCGGAAAGGTAAGTTCTACTGGAGCTAATAGTGAGATGATTAAAGCTAATGTTTGCTTCCCTTTCAAGCTACAATGTACAACAATCGACCATGTCCTCAAACTCCGGCACCGCACAAAACTGGGCCTCGGTTTCCCATGTCAGCAGCAATACTCGAAACTCCTTCCATTATGAGCTCGTTTCGAGAGCCGGAACAGAAGAACCATAATGCGACCGCTGTTGAACCGCCTCCCAAACAGTTCGTCATGTCGTTTCCGCCAAACACTTCATTTCGTTCGCCGAATGATAGTGTGGTTTTTGCAGAAAATTCACAATTTCACCAGCAAGGCCCTTCTTTCAGACAGAATACGAACACAACGCAATCGTTGAACGGTTCGTTTCTGGATTGTAGCTTCAGTTCCGACTTCACCACATCATCTGCCGTAAAACGAAAAATTCCTCTCGCTAACTGTACTAACAGTAATACGGCTATCAGTAAAAAAAATGTAACCTCGACGGGAATTGCCGCACCAGGGTTAAACAACTTTCACCGCTCCGTAGTATCTGCTAGCTGGAATGACTCGTTTCAGCTTCACAGCGCCGGTGGTATAACACACGAAAAGCGACAAATTTCTCAAGATCATGGTTGTGTTTCGAAGTTTAACAAACTTGCAACTAAAAACAACCCAAAAGGATCTTTTTCCTCCACAACATCCATCCCAGATGCGCCTGCCAGTGTACAGGAATCAAAAACCTCTCTTCGTATCATTTCCGGAACGATTGAACACCTGCAGAAGACGATCCGTGAACAAGGTAGACTGCCGTTGCTGCTAGAAACCGTTGCTAACGTGGTAAGCATTAAGCCTGGCACTAGAGTGAAGGAGAAGGTGATACTTTTGCGACACCGAAATCAAGGACCGGTGATGCAGGGAGTTTTCTATGAGATTGACCTCGATCTGCCTCGTTTAGAGCCAGGCGATCTGGTGCGCTGTGTCGGACGGCTTCAACCAGTGGGAAGCCGGTTGCAGATACTGAAAATTGGTCGAACTACGGAACAGTACAATCGGGCAATCTTGCGATTGCAAACGGTCAGTGCATTCACTACTAAGGTGAGACGCTAGGAGATACTCATATGACCATTACTTATTGCTTGTACTTTTAATTAATTTATTTAATTCGAGCACAATGGAAACATATTTTGGTAATGAAAAAACAAATAAGATAATTATTTGTACTAATATGATGCGATTGTAAAAATAAACAAAAACCCTGAAGAACTTAACTGAATTAAATGATAAAAAAACATATGAATTAATGCTCACTTTCTACACACATGATCAGTTTTCCACAATACACGTTAGTTTATATCGTTCACCGTTGGAACGACAACGAAAGCGTAACTGTTAGTATACATAAAATTATTCTAAAATAAATACAAAATTTTGCTGCCCTTTCTTGTGCATAAAGCGCGTGGAAAAACCGATCGGAAACGAACCAGAAGTATAAGCCGGAATGCAAAAGCAGTATTCAACTAGCCCTCTTTCCATAGTCGTACGTTTCGAGGCACTTTTCGGAAGTGTTTTGCGCGTTCCATTCCCATCTATGGGAAATTGGGGAGAGAAATTATTCTAAAATAAATACAAAATTTTGCTGCCCTTTCTTGTGCATAAAGCGCGTGGAAAACCCGATCGGAAACGAACCAGAAGTATAAGCCGGAATGCAGAAGCAGCTCTTTCCATAGTTGTACGTTTCGAGGCACTTTTCGGAAGTGTTTTGCGCGTTCCATTCCCATCTCTGGCGAATTGGGGGGGGCACTTATTCATTGACGAAAAGGACGATTAAAAATCCCACCACTCCACTCAATAGGGCCGTTATGTAGGGCAGGTGGAAGCGACGTTCCTTACTGGAGAGTCCTCCACGGTAGCTGCAATTTGATCAAATCATATTAATGTCATAAATCGATTTTCTATTTCTATTGTCTATTGTCGCTGTTATCTAACATTCGTACCGTTTCTTGGAGGCGGAAAATGGAGTCGGAGGATTCACCCCTGGAATGCTACTGTCCAGATAGATGATGTACCAGGTGAAGGACGAAAGCAGCAACCCAAAAGCGACTGCGTATAGCGTGTGGGATGCACTCGCTATTTGCTGTAGTACATTCTCCATCTTCCAGGATAATGTCGGTGGTCTCAGTCGGGTGCAACGGTCCAAGAAATCTTGCCACACATTCTCTGCCACTACCAGAACTCGAGCTCCAATCGATCGATACGATGCTGTGGATGCGGCATACAAGGAAGAAATATTTAATTAATTATTTTTGTTTTAGGGAATGAAACGTGGTGTATCAATCGAATTATCTTACGAAAAACAAGCCTGTATTCAACCTGTGTTCAATGTGGTTATTTATAAAGTCATGATTAGAGGACTACGACGTGCTGGTGCTGCTCGTTCGGGTGGGGAAGCTGATGATTTCATCGAAACCCTCTCGACGGAACAGCACACTGACACGCATTTGTCGAATGCAAACAAACAAATCTCGTGCGTCCGAACGCGTCAACGGAAGGTGTGCACGTACATGGCAAGGGGGGGGGGACATCTCTCGTGTAAATAGTTTCTCAATCACCACCCTGAACTACACATCCATCTGCGAATGGTATTAAGGGAACCCTCCCTTTTGCCCGCACCTATACCAACCTGAATCGAAGGGCGGAAGTAGATATCTGATGGAAACCGCAAGCGTTGTGGCGACGGCCAACAGCACCAGCGTTTGTTTCGTATCGATGGCATTTTTCTCCTGTTCGGTCCGTGCTCTCTGCTGATCACTCGAATCACACTTCAAGTCGGTAAGCTCCATATCGGACCCGTTGAATGAAAGCCTTCGAGGACGCTGCAGGTCTGCATCATTCGTTCCGTTGCCATACCAATTTGCTGCTGCTGCTGCTGCTCCTGGCATGCCGGTTATTCCGTTACCGTTCGTTGGATTCTTTTCGTGTATGGAAGAAGCCATGGATTTGGTTTGTACTTCCCTCAACAACATAACAATCTAACTGGGTCACGAACGGGTGCACTCGATCGAACGAATTTCGTGACACACACACACTCTCACACACATACAGTGCGATGTGACCCGTGGTTGTGAATGCGCTTGCGTGGGTGAGCAGTGTTTATGTTGATGTGGTGCATTAGCTGAAATCAAATGCACCTACACGAATGTGTTTGGTTGCGTTCGCTGGACAGATGACGGCATGGAACGGACATCCGTCACCTTTTTCTGCTTTTTAGGCAATGCTTTTACAACGCACTAACGCTAACGAGATCGATGCAGTCGGTGTAACAAAAAAAACACGGTGAATGAGTTTAATAAAACTCGTTACAACACTTCCGTAACCTTCTCGAATAATGACGCAGCTGCGATAATCGGGTTTTATCGCACACAGCCACAATACGTTAATCTTGTTCTTTTTTTTTTACACACGAAATATATGCAAAAGCACACAAACGCGATCGGTGCGCGTTGAATGTGCGGTTGGAAAAAACAACGCGATGCGCCAGGTAAATAAAGCCCTTTTCTTCTCCCTTATTTCTCTTGTTCTATCCTTTTTTCTCTCTCTTTCGAATCGATTATAATTGGTTATAATCGCCGGTTGAGTACTGCGTTTGCACAGTGGAGAAGGATGGAACAAAATTTAAAAATATACTATAACATAAATCCAATTTTAAATAAAATGCAGATTTTTAATAAGATTTCACCTTTTTTCAAATTTTACAAGGATGATATGGGTTATTACTCAGATATTTGTAATAGATTCTACGATTGTTTCTCTTTGATTAATTTTTTAAACACAAATATAGCTCGTTCTGCAAGCATTTATCGAATTTGTACATCTAGCTGCAGCCAGCCACCTGCTACAATCTATTATGTATTATATATTATCAATTTTTTATGGATGTTAGTTATAACTCTGCGTTCAGACGAGCACCGGATGACAATACGCGCGTACGGCGTACGATGACAACTGGCTTTTTTTTATATGGATTTTGAGTGTACGCTGAGCGGTCTCGTGTGAACACCACGAAGCACAGAATACGCTCATTTGACATCGTTTTGACAAGTAGTTGAAATTAAAATTTAATAAATTCAACGTATATTGATATATTTTCGTTTGTTTTTATCACAAATCATGTAAATGTATGTCAACAATTGTTTTTGTTAGCATTTGGAATCAAGAATGTGTTTTTCATGCCAAAAACGGTTTCAGCTGTCATCGTACGCTGCGTATTTTCAGCGTACGCTCGGCCGGACCTAAGTTGTACTAAAAATACGCGCGTATTGTCATTCGGTGCTCGTGTGAACACAGAGTAATGCATAAGACCCCTCCAATTTAAAAATATTCTATAACATAAATCCAATCTTAAATAAAATTTTAAGATTTTTAATAGGATATCACCATTTTTCAAATTTTACAAGGATGATATGGGTTATTACTCAGATATTTGTAATAGATTCTACGATTGTTTCTGTTTGATTAATTTTTTAAACACAAATATTGCTCGTTCTGCAAGCATTTATCGAATTTGTACATCTAGCTGCAGCCAGCCACCTGCTACAATCTATTATGTATTATATATTATCAATTTATTAAGGATGCTAGTTATAATGCATAAGACTCTTTTTTATGGTTTAAATTTATGTCCAGTATTGTGTCACAGTGCACGCTCTGTTTTGCATCGATGACGTTTACAATTTGGCGGGATTTTTGCTTCGTTCGCCAAACATGTGTAGCATCATTGCAATCGAAAGTTTTCGCTCCGCAAACAAAATTACGATACAAATTGCTTGCTGTTTACAGTCGAGTATTTAAATTTTGTCTCATGGTTTCTTCTAGTTTAGATGGTGCACAAATTAGAACCCGATACGCATTCCGAAGTGCGATGGCGCTGTTCCAAAAATCAAATCTATTTAAATTGAACCGTCGATAGCGGATTATTTCGCGCATGCCCACTACTGCCGTTGTCCCATGTGCTATCTGCCATATCTCAGCGAACGTATACAGATTCGTGATGGGGAAAAAACGTTTCGAAAGGGGAAAAGCATGTTGCGCTCGTCCACAAACAAAGCTGGCTCCTTGGCGAGCGAACTGAAAGAGCAGCGCTGACCGATGATGGATATAGTGGTGCAACCACCTGTATGTGCGACGCGTCGATTAAAAAAAGGAGAGAAAGACATACTAACCCTCGCGAGACAGAGCCATAGCGACCTTCCCTGAAGGCCGAGAAGCAGCAGTAACAATCGCTCTCTTATCAGTTGCGAACCGATATCGATTTTTAGTGCAAACGTGGGATCGATTGCAGGTTGAGACTTCTTTTTTCCATTACTATACCGCTCACTCTCGATGGAACTAGCAGAATGTCGACCGCGTACAAACACCTGTACTCGTGTATAACGTTTTTGATTTTCGTATTCGTGCTTAACTTTTACAAAAACCGTGTCCAGGTGAATCGCGACCGAGAGACATCGGTCCGCGGGGCTACCAAGCTGAAACGTGCCGGAGCGCTCAACAGACTCCATACCACGTATGAAGGTATCGGGGATGAGTTTTTCTTCGATTTTTCCTACCTGGAGCTGGACGACAGTGAGAAAGATTGGCCAAGGGATCGCTCCAAGCAATACCCGGGACGGTGCCTCGATGTGGAGGTGTTCTTTGTGTTCGCCCCGACGCGAACCGTGCACCGTCAAGCGTTTGAAGGTCCCGAAGGATTGCACTACAAGAGCACAGTGTTGGGCGATCGGGGCAAGAGAAGGGATGCAGAGCATACGGCTAGTGCAGGACCAAATTCATCTATCTACGTGTTTCTTTCGGTGTTGCTTGTGCTGGTGCTAGCGGCCAGTGTTGATATTGCCAAGCATCTTACCGGGACCGGCCGCAGCCCGCAAGAGGACGCCCAGCGTCGCTTATCGTTGCAAAACTATCAAGCGTTGATAAGGGAAAAGCAAAAGCAATTCCGCATGATGAAGCAACACTACTCGCAACCATCGATGAGCGTTCAGCGCTCGATCGATGAGTCAGCCGTACCACCGTTTGCGGGAACGTTTGCGCGTATGGAGGAAAACACATCCTCGGGAACGACGATGCCACTGTCGGGAAAATCTGTACCGGGACCCCTGCTGAGAAGGCAGTCGGTGCCGGCGTTGATGCGCGGCCAAGTAATGCCATCGAGCGGAGGCACGTTCTCTGCTGCAGTACCGAATGTCGTACCTTTCGGACGTCGAACATCGGTTGATTCGTTCTGGGACTTGGATCCGGTCGGGAAAGGCACAACCGGGTCGACGTCCGGTAATGGATCATCGCCGGAAGTGCGAAGACGTGTCCGGATGCTACATCGTCACTAAGGAAGCAGGAAGCCAACCATCTATTTTGAATTTTAGATGTCTTTAGTGTCGTAAGGTTTTGTGTAACGATCGTCGCGATTGTTACGGCAAGTGTACGAATATTGATGAACGTGCTGTTCGATGTGTGATCTCTTGTGTAAGATTTTAGAGCTTAACCACACACCGTTGACTGTATTCTTGCGGAAAATTTTAAAGTATATACTTGCATACCTAAGCTGCTGGTACAATCGAGATAAGACAGTGGTATATGTATATGAATCAGAACATAAAAAAGAATCTATTTTCGATCTTTACGACTTTACGGAAGATGTAGCTATTTTCATATTCTTGGAAAAAAAAAACCCGTCATACATTGCTAACCATAATCTATTTAGGAAATATATCATCTTAAGCCAAACGAAAGGAATTTATGAATCCAAAGAGCAACACGCACTATTACATGAGAATGAGATTAGCAAGAAGCACACATGTGTGTGTGTTAGCAAGGACTGGACTGCAAAAGTATTAGGTTAAGTAGGTGTGAAAACAACGTTTGCACTGGCACGGGCACTACATTCGATAAGCTAGACTTAATTTCTCTATCGTACGATAAGTTAAATGTTGAATAATGTGAACCACGTACACAAAGGAAAATAGTTAAATTTCAAATAGAATTCATGGTCAGTTGTCAGTAACCTTTCGGTGGTCCTTCCTCGGTGGGCTTCCCACGACTGCCTATCAGTGTTAGTAATTGATTTTTACAATTTGCTGTTGATGAGAACAGAGACAGGTGTGGAAAGCTTCGAGAATTTGGACCGAGTTTGTATGTAGTGAATAAGTAATGACTGGAGTCCCATGCTGCAGCAGGCATGATGATAAATACGCCCGATAGAGCAGCAGTAAGCTGAATGGTTTCAATTGATTTATCCTACATCCTATCCTTTTTCCTATCGTCTGTTTGCTTCTTTTCGTATCTGCTTGCACACAAATCGTATCAAATGTAGGAAACGTGCCGTCCTATTTCTGCTATAAGCAAATGCACTGCATAGACCGTTTCGCTTTTCTACCGTCAAAGTAACGAAACACATCAGATAGCACAGCAGATGTGAAATGCCCATATGAACGTAACAACGATGCCATACGAAATCATGTTAAATGCGAGAGGAAGGTAAATTTTAAACTCGGTTATAGAGTAAAAGATGAGTAAGGCGAAGAGATTATCACTAAAGAAAACAATCGCACGAAAGTATTAGAGCCGTGCAGTACGCGCTATTATTCTAAAAAAAGAGTGTTGTATTGTTTGCATATCTTACACAATTATTTTAAACATTTCTCATCTCACACAAACAACGGGTTTCATAATCTCAACAAATATTCCCGCACACACACACACGCACACATACACACGCCCATCCTCGTTATCGATCCTCTGTAATCGCAGAGAAAAAAGACAAATGTTGTAAATGTGAATAAAAACGGAAGACCAGTTCCGCGGCTGTGTCGGGGTGTGTCTTACCCTTAGTCCGGCACCTTCCACTGTAACTTCTTGCCCGTTTCGTACAGTGTCGACAGAGCGTGCGAAAACTCTTCCTTTTCCATCAGCTGCAGGTAGTGTTTGTACAAATGCAGCGCCGTCCGTGCATCCTCGATGGAATCGTGCGTTTCCGACTGTATCTTAATGCCCAGAAACTGCCAGGCCAGAAAGCGCAACGATACCATCCGGTGGTGGGGCAGATGGAACAGATGCACCGTATCGACGACCTGCGCCGGCGGCACGATGATGTTGATGACGCGAAAATCGTTCCGCAGGCCGTGCCCCACAAATTTGACACCACTGTCGACGAGAAAGCGCAGCTTCCGGTACGAGTTTTTCAGCGTGGTGAGCCGCTTGTTGCTAAAGTTTGCGTCCAGATCGCCCGGCTGGATGCCGGAAAACTTTGTCAAATAGTCCACGACCTGTTCCTGGGTGGAGATGTAATCGTCCATAAACGGCACACCTTCGTACTCGCCCTGGCCGCGAATGCACGTTATTCGGGCGACGCTCATGTGGCTCGGTTTTACGGTCGACATTTTGCCGTCCGATCGAATTTCGCTTTCCTCCGGATTGAGCGTTACGAATTCCGCATCCATCGCGACCAGATCGCCGGCTTGGAAAAGTTCGTTGCGTCCCAGCGATTTAAACAGGATGGCCGGTTCCGCATCCCTGTCCTCTGGATGGTCTGCGTCCTCTTTGCCGATCGTGTCGTTGCCGGCTTCCGGCGTACGGCCACTACCATCCTCTGCATTTTCCTCTTCGTACAGATCCGTCGTGAAGGGATTAACGTAGTGCGTAAGAGGCGCCCGGCTAAAATCCAACCCTAACCGGTACTGCTCTTCGGCCAGAGCGCTGCTGGTGTAGAACAGAACGCACGGCACTTTCCAGTCGAGTGTAAACCACACCGCTTCCTGCACTGGTACCGGAGAAATGCTAAAATCGTTGAAAATGTACCAACCTCCCATCGGGTTGCTGTCGCCGGGTTGCTTCAGCTGCTGATAGCATGCCGGGACGTGGATCAGCGATACAAGATTGCGCTGGGAACCATCGTTGATGTAGCAAACCACTGCTGATAGGTTGTAGGTTTTGGTGATTTGTTGGACCGGTGCTGCTTCATCTGGATGGTCTGTGAAATGATTGGAATGGAATGGAATTAGCCATTAGCAGATCGTCAAGGAGCAAGCAAAATTGTTGTGTTATAACTGTATAGGGGACATTACTGCAGTTAATGAACAGATTTGTCGAAGAATACCACTTTCACAGTCATCTGAAAATCACACGATTATGCATCCTTGTTGGATTCGTGACCACCGTTGGATAGTTTAAACATGTTTTAGACACAGACAAAGCGCTTTGCAAAACTTTACATCATCCGGGGGATTCGAACCGAAGGAAAACAGATGACTGAGCAGTAAAGCATGTATGTAGTGTTGGGTCAAGTAGCTCTTTTCAAAGACCGCTCTCGCTCACCTCGATGAGCGGTGAGCGAGAGGTGGCTCCGCACTGTGCGAATTGCGCTCCGAAGAGCACGATGTGCGATGAACGAAAATCGCACCGAAGAGCGCGATGTTCGAAAAACGTTCCGAAGAACGCGATGTGCGATGAGCGAAAAGCGCTCCGAAGAGTCTTATCTGGGCCGTTCCCCCATAGTGAGGACTGGCTATCCAACTATGCGTTAACAATAAGTCTAGTAAGCCAAAAATGACAAGCATGACCTTAAGAGGTCGTTAGGCCAAGAAAGAAGAAGAGCTCGACAGGCTCCTTCTAGTGCTATTCGCACATCGCGCATCGCGCTTTTCGCGCACTGCACATCGCGCTCTTCGGAGCGCTTTCCGCTCATCGGAGCGATTTTCGCTCATCGCGCTCTTCGTAGCTTTTCGCACAGTGCGGAGCTACCTGATATGTTACAAGGAGCGCACTGTGCGCGCTCAGTAAGGTGAGCGGAACGATTAAGGTAGCTCTTTCGCTCACGACACAACACTCCATGTATGTAAAACAGAAATAGACAAAACAGCTTACATATTACAGAGTAATCATTCGATTTGGAGCAATTAAATTGAATTTGTTGGGCACACCTCCTCAACCATCAATAGTAATCAAAGCCTTGGTGGCCATAGAATCAATTACGAACACTTCGAGCCAAATTCCTAAATTCTTAATTACCGACACACGACCAGAGCGAGTTAATAGCATTTTTCCAGTTCTGTAAATGAATCCCAATAAATGTTTTGCTTTTTTGGATGTGAATTTGTGAAATCTTAACATTCCTCAACTTGTTTACACACACTTTAGCGTTGCTTAAGCTTAACGCAATGTTTAGTAACGTTAAAAACAAAAGTGTATCATTAATCATGCGCTAGTTGCAATACTCTGCTGTGATTTAAAATCATACCTTTCGAGGATTTTTCCTCCTTAACTTCTGCTTCCGTAGACGTTCCCGATTCGGTGGCAGCGTTCGACACTACGGGCTCGCCGTTCGACGCGGTACGTAGCGAGCTAATGTCAAGGTTTTGCTGCTCGTCCAGTGACATCTGGAAGCTGAGCGGAAACCAGGATTTTTGCATGCCGTGCGTGGCAGCAGCCGACGTAGAGGTGGACGATGCGGCCGATATGACACAGGGCGACGATTTCCTGACAACAAATGAAGTAAGGAAATCAATATCTCACGTAGAGCGTAACTATTAACAGCAGTCTGGCGCGTACCTTGGATGAGCAAAATGACAATCGACCCGCGAACAGTTCGTTCCGTACCGGCACATCTTTGTGCCCGTACCGGACCCGTTAAATGTTACCGCTGACGGATCGGTGGTCGCGCCGGGCACGGCCACCGTACTCGGCCCCGATGGACTGGGTGAAGATTGTGCCCCGGTCGCGTAGAGCGTAACTATTAACAGCAGTCTGGCGCGTACCTTGGATGAGCAAAATGACAATCGACCCGCGAACAGTTCGTTCCGTACCGGCACATCTTTGTGCCCGTACCGGACCCGTTAAATGTTACCGCTGACGGATCGGTGGTCGCGCCGGGCACGGCCACCGTACTCGGCCCCGATGGACTGGGTGAAGATTGTGCCCCGGTCGTGCGTGACATTTGACGCTTCAGATATTCCAGTTCCTTCTCGTTGTCCAACCCACAGTTGATAGAAAGTATCGCCGGCAGATCGGTGACGCGTGACTTTTGATTCGTCGGTGTAAACTTATTACACGTTTCGCACCAGGCCGGGGTTGTTTTTTCCACCCCTAGGGAGTGTTTTAGTATCGTACCGAAAGTGCCTTCCACGTTGTTGGTGGTGGTGGTTGGATACAGTAAGCTGCAGACGAGCAGCACACTATCCTTGGCGCGCGTCGTGTTGCATTTGTTGCATCGGTGTGTCGTTTGTTGCTGTGTGCCGAACAGTCGGCCAATTTCCGAATCTTCCTGCACCGCACTACCGGTCGCTGTTTGTGGATGGGTCGAGGCCGTTGCTTTCCCGCTGCCAAGGTTGATCGCGCCGGGCACGGCCACCGTACTCGGCCCCGATGGACTGGGTGAAGATTGTGCCCCGGTCGAGCGTGACATTTGACGCTTCAGATATTCCAGTTCCTTCTCGTTGTCCAGCCCGCAATTGATAGAGAGTATCGCCGGGAGGTCGGTGACGCGTGTCTTTTGATTCGTCGGTGTAAACTTATTACACGTTTCGCACCAGGCCGGGGTTGTTTTTTCCACCCCTAGGGAGTGTTTTAGTATCGTACCGAAGGTGCCTTCCACGTTGTTGGTGGTGGTGGTTGGATAAAGTAAGCTGCAGACGAGCAGCACACTATCCTTGGCGCGCGTCGTGTTGCATTTGTTGCATCGGTGTGTCGTTTGTTGCTGTGTACCGAACAGTCGGCCAATTTCCGAATCTTCCTGGACCGCACTACCGGTCGCTGTTTGTGGATGGGTCGAGGCCGTTGCTTTCCCGCTGCCAAGGTTGAAAATCTGAAACTTTTGCACACTGTCCTGTTCCAACGAAACACCGTGATGTGGTGGTGGTGGTGGTGGTGGTTGCTGACCGTGCTCGTAAAAGTGCATCGATTCTTTCTGCTTCATCGCATCGAGCATCTCGGAGTGCATCTGTTGCAGCACGAATCGATTCCAGCTCTGAATGAGGCTGATTAGGTTCACATTCGCACTGTTGGACGATAGGATCAGCCCGAGGGCGGCCGCTTCCGGGACGGTGCGGAAGGAGCGCAAAAAGTTGCTTGCCTGGCACGGTGAGCTAGAGCTGCCGACGTTGAGCATGTGGAACAGAAAGCCAAGCTCGCACGTAAGGCAAAACTCCTTCGTGCAGCAGTGGGCCAGAATTGCTTTGTGCAGTGGAATGATAAAGTACAGCACTTGCAGCATCGCGTTACAGTACGCATTCGGCAGGTTTGCCTCGAGTCCCACGAAGCCCGTCTGATTGTAATGCTCAAAATCGAAGTCTTGCGTACCGAGTTTGCTGTACTTTACCTCCACCTTGCGGTACCGGCGTGGCACCAGCTTTATGCCCTGCTGTTCCGAACCGTTGCCCCCCTTCGCTGACGAGGAACCGTGTGCGGCCGAGGCCACGGATCCGGCAGCCAAACTACCGTTCGATCCATCTAACAGGTAGGGAATTTGGTTTCGCAGGCCCGTCCTTGGATTGGGCGCGTAGCCTATCGGTCCCTGCATCTTCATCGTACCGATTACCACCGGATCGATTGGTTTAGCCCGCCAATGTTCGTACGTATTCATCCACGGTGGCCAATCGCTTAACCAACGCTCACCGGTAGTTAGGTGGGGCAAGAGCACTGAGGACAGTGGGAAATTTGTATCCGTAATCGGTACAAACGGTGTCGCCGGTTCGATTGTGTCCGCAAACTCGGTGTCCCGCGAGTATGGATTGAACTGCAGCGTTGGTGTGTTGATTTTTGCAGCCGAAATCAGATTTATGTGTCCGGATTGATCGCCGAATGCCATCGCCTGGCTGGTGGCACTGATGTCAAACGAAAGGCACTGGGATCCGCTGGTATTGATCTGGAACATACACACCCGTGGTTCGCTCAGCTCGACCGTGTCCACTAGCTGCAGTTGACCGTGGGGCGATACCACGGCTAGCCGAGAGTAGTGCGAGGGAAGGAAGCGCAGTAGCTGTGGCTCAACCAGCACCTGAATGGGGGATACCAATCGCAGCATGCGCATATCGTACACCATCAAAAAGCGATCGATTGTTAGGTTGCCCTGGCGACCGCTTAATCCACACGAAATAAGGTAGTTTCCTTGCACGTCAAAATCTGACAGACTGCCGGAGTGGGTTGGAAGTTCATGCTCGATCGACAGGCTGTTCGGATCGAGCAGAGTCACCTTGCCGTAAGCATCGCCAGCACATAGATACCGGGAATGGCGTCGCAAGATAGCACACCCGTTCACTCCCGCCACAACACTTGTCAGTTCGGTTGCCGTCGCGAGATCAAGCTCGATCAGATCACTCTGATGGCCACCCATCAGCAGGCGGGCGGGCGCGTGCTCAATCATACACACCATATCTACCATTCGTTCCGATCGAAACGTATACTTCGGTAAACCGCGTCGTATCTGATGCCTTAGGCTGGTAGGCGTGAGCGCTAGAATGCCCGCATCGATTGTGGCTATCTGCCGGACGACTTCGTTTTGGTGCACCTGAAACGAGGTGTACTTTTGCATAGTGCTGCCGAAGTAGGACGTCACGTGTCCACCTTGGTTGCCCATCCAGATCAGCTCCTCCTGCGTGTCGAAACAGACCGTAGACACACCGAACCGTTCGCCTCCATCGGCCAATATCATACCGTGCTCGATGTATTCTGCCTCCGAGGAGCCGATATTAAACGCACCGTAATCTGCTGCTTCCGCATACTCCTGAACCGCACCGGCCGGATCGTTCTCGTACACTGTTCGTAAGATGGAAAAGAGCAATAAGAGAGCGTAAACATTTGCGGTGAAAAAAAAAAGTACCAAGCGATATCTACTTGTTAGCGTAATGATGTCTTCGGCGCGTGGATTACCGGGATCACCACCGGTCATATAGACGTAGTCCATCTTCCGGATGTTCTGCACACTTTCACAACGCTCTGTGTTGTACACAAGCACTTGCTACATGCAGCGTTGCGGCTTCCTTTACAGTCCGCGTACGTGTAAAAACAGTGGCAGCATCGAGCAACCCACTTTCTTCTTCTGCAACGGGGACAAACCGGATGATGACAGCCCCAAACACCAACAATGCCAACTGTTGCTTCCCTCCAGTTGCCACCCTCACCCCCTTCCTTTCACTTTTCCAACAGTTGGGTACGGGGTTACACTTGTGCAATGGCCTCGTTCTGGCGGAGAACAAAGACGCGCTCTCGACGATATGCGGATTAACGGTATATTGTTTCGTGCTTCTTCGTTGTGTCAGCGTTTTTTACTCCTCCAGTGCACTGTGGCTCGTTGTTTCGCAGCCGATTTACTGTTGGGATTTATGTACTGCCGTTGGGCTTGCAGACTGCGCTATTGCCGCTTCCGTGGGTCTACCGATTTTGTTTTGTGTGTGAAAATGTAAACAACACGCATACGAGCTCAGAAGGTGACGACGCGATTGTTTTGACAGACGGCGAAAACGCACAACCGTTCGCCAATATTCTTTCCGTATCGAAGCCCGTGTTGATAAACCCACTTTTTGGCCGTAGCTTTTTGCTGCACTAATAAACAATAGTCAAGCTGTTGCGAACGCTCTAACCCCGACTGCTTTCCGATAGCAATTGTTGTGAACTAAAAAGAAGATGTACTAAAAGTAAAGCGATGTTCTAAAACCAATTGCGGGCTAAAACACGGAGACCCAGTGGACAAATTTCTCAAAGGCTTTTTGTAAACACAGCTGACATTTACCGAGAGTTTTATGTTGGCTGTTTCTTGGGTCGGAAATAGACGGAGCGAGTTTACCGTGGTGCGAGTACAAACGCGTCTACCTTGTGTTGTCAATTGTGAAATCATATAATATTGTCTTTGTTTGCTTGCTTTATTATCTCAAACTTGCGTCCTTTTTGGTCCGTGGTTGATCGCAAAGAGAACGAATGCGCTTCATTCGATTCTTTCGAAAACCATCAACTGTCTGTGGCGACCAGAGTGCCCTAGGCTAAAAAAGCTAAAATATTAGCTAGGACACCAACCAGGATAAAACGCCATCTCGGAGGAAACGGACAATGATCAACAAAATTGTCACATGGGTAGGATCGATCGAGAACAAGGCTCGGGAAGGCTTCTCGGGAAGGCTCAGGAATTGATAAGTCAGGACTGGACAGTTCTGGTAACGGACAATAGGCGAACAAATCAAAAGTGGAAACTGGATACGGACAGGACAGCATATCCGTACCAGAAATCAGTTGCATTCCAACCACGACGACACCAGTAGCAAATTTGACGGTTTTCGACTCTATTTTGTATGACAGCACCCCTTCCACTCGTGATTTCCCCCTATTTCATACGTTTCTCCCTTCGATTGTTTTTGACTCTCGCCAGCGGTTTTCTTTCCTATTCTCTCATTCGGAAATGATGTGCTGTTCTTTTCTCGCAAGGAGACATTTTTAGAAACGTGAGAGTGATAACTCGGTTGCTTCGTTCAAATTTCTATACCGTTCCCACTTGCACTCATACATTTGGTAGAAGAGCATGCTCTGGAGAATAAACCATACCGCCGTGAGAGATAAATTTATATAAAAAAGCACCACTTGTGCTTAAATCAAAACCGATTTCTAGTGCACGTCTTTACTACGGCTTTCAAAGAGCAATCGGTACGACGACAGAACACGAGAACAAGGCTCGGGAAGGCTTCTCGGGAAGGCTCAGGAATTGATAAGTCAGGACTGGACAGTTCTGGTAACGGACAATAGGCGAACAAATCAAAAGTGGAAACTGGATACGGACAGGACAGCATATCCGTACCAGAAATCAGTTGCATTCCAACCACGACGAGGAAGACCTACAGCCAAAAATGAAGGAAGGCCTACTACCCAGAAGGAAGAAAGGAAGACCCCGATTAAGAAGAGAGCAAGAAGGATCAATCAAAAGTAGGATTCGAACCGACCGATCCTAAATGTCAAACAGATTGTCAGCGGTTGCTCAGACGAATAGTCAAACTCTCGCGTCAGCTAATTGTGCGGTTAAATTGATGTACAAATTGATCACATATAAAAAAGTAGTTCCACCAAGACCCGGTTGATTATGTCTAAATTTCTCTTCTTCTTTCTTGGCCTAACGACCTCTTAGGTCATGCCTACCATTTCTGGCATACTAGACCTATTGAGCTGCCCGGTGGTGTATACGATAGTGGCGCCGGTCTTCACACGGCAGGACCGGGGTTCGAATCCCGGCGGGCCGCCTCCCCGTACGCAGGACTGACTATCCAGCTACGGGTATAACTAAGTCACAGAAAGCTAGCAATTGCTAGTAGGCCAAGACCTACAGAGGTTGTAGTGCCAGAGAAGAAGAAGACTTATTGTTACCACCTAGTTGGATAGTCAGTTCTCACTATGGGGGAACGGCCCGGATGAGACTTGGGCCGCCCCATCTCTAAATTTATCAATATTATTTAAATCTTTCGGGAAAATTGTAACAAAAAAGATAAACAAATTATAAATGCCATCGATCGCCCTAGTGAGTGAACGCATAGTTGCTGCACTTCAGAATCTTTCAGCTTTTCTTTAGGTTTTGGTTTATTCATTTATCCAACAAATCAACATTTCAGAATTGCATTGAATAAAATAGAATTGCAACTGCAACATGCTACTGGAATGAAATTATGCCAAAAATGTTGTAGTTTTTTTTCCTGAGGTGCGCTGGTTATTACTGATTGGTTTAAAATGATTTTAGACTGAACATTTGAAATGTTCCAGAACGAAAGAATATTTCATTCACCGTGTTCACACCACTCTATTGCGTACAGAGTTTGCTAAGGACATCTGGTTTTTTGTTTTGTTTTTTGCTACTAAACTCCTTTAAGCCCGATGAATTGCAAACGAAATATCATCCTGTAATGAAAAAAAATATATACGATTTTAATTATTACACCGTTTTGCAATATTAATATTTTCAACTACCTTTTCGGGACTCTCCTCAGGACAACAAACTACAGATGTGTCCTTGCAGTAAAAGATTGGCAATTTCGTTTTCAATCGCGTGTATATATTGGAACAGCTTGTTTGGTTAACACAAGTACCCCAAATTCCTTCTGGATATACACATTGCTGAGAAAGAGCCAAGTTAGGAATGGTCAACACGCTCCTTGAAGGGTCGTCAACGTTTGATTTAATCCAAAATCGGTGTGCATGTAAATCTAAAATGATTGCTGGTTCCTGAAAGCCACAATTGTTCCCGGACATGTACAATCCTATCACTTCGTTTTCATTGTACGATTCAGTAACTGGTGAGCCTGGATCCGCTTCACAACTACCAGGTACGATGGAAAATCTGTTATTTTGAAGACATATTTGGTCAAATTGTAGTCCTTGGGGAAGTTGGGATCGTTGTTCTTCAGTTGGGATACAATCTACATTAAAAATAATCGAATGATCGCGCACTTTAACTGATTGAGGGCTAACGTACTCGAGCACACCTGCAGAAAAAAAATTTATTAAAATGTGATCACAAGTATTGTTGTATTGTACCTTTTGAGTCTTCAATGCTATTCGATTCTTTACCGAACAATGTAGCTTTAGATTCCCTTAAAAAGCTACTTAAAAATCCAAAATGTATGCTATGAATTGTAAAAGGTGCTCCTGAATCAAGTTTCAACAATGCAATGTTGTTGTACAATGTGTTTTCCGTGTAGTTGGGATGTATTAAAATGTCACGAATCGCAATGTGGGAAGAATCATAAAAAACTACCTCCGAAGTAAAAGGACTGAAAGAAATAAGATATAGATCACAGATTAGTAATTAAGAATTTTATTTAAACTGTGCAAATTGCTACTTACAACACATTCATAGCACATTGTGCCAACGTCACTACGACGTCTTTTCGTATTAGCGCCCCTGCGCATTTATTTGTTGGTGTTGTTTCTGAGATGTTTTGAATTTTTACCATATATTCTAATGGTTTAGTTTTCTCAATCAACAGGCTGTCATTAATCTTTTTCCGATGATCAAGATATCGTTTGGCGCATTGCATTGGATCGAATAGTGATGATGGAACTTCCTCTCCTAGATATCGAATTGTATCTTTTATCCATTGGGAAAATTCTGAATATGTGACATGAACAGTTGGTCCCACTGAGCCTCTTGAAATATAGTAAGAATCTTGTCCGATAACATATGGTATAATATGATTATCGTAAACCAAATTCTCATATAAAACACCGAGATATTCGAAGGCCTGAAAATATTTAAGGAAAGTTCGAAATAATTTGACATTTATTTTTTTTTCAAAACATACCATTCCACCGAGGAAGCCGCAAGCTTGATGATCTAACAGAAGACGATTCACATTTTCGTATTGTAGATTGATCATGCATTCTATATTATTCATGTATTTCACCCGTTTCAATTGTATTACGTTCCATTGAGATAGTGAATCTGCTCCAAGAAGGTTATTTACAGCTAATTTAGTAAAAATAAAGCACATTGATACATAAATCTTTGGCATACTCATCATACTAATAACTAAAACTTGATCAATAATCACTTATACTTGAACCTGCATACATCGGTTTTGGATGACCCATTTTCTCGTTCTGCCAAAGACAAACAGGTACAACGTTGCCACTAACACTATAAAAAAGGTATGCAGTACAATGAATATTTTAATAAGCATTGGTTGATAAATTTCTTGAATCAGTATACATATCTTACATGACTGGTTGCGAAAGCTGCAATAACGCTACATCATATGTTCTATTTCTTTGATTATATTGTGGATGAGTGATAATTCGACTTAAATTCAAGTTCTGTACAATTAGATTGTTGTTAACGAATTCTAATATTTTTACATATATTTCAGTTTCGCCGAGAAAATGTCGAGCGCAGTTTGCAGTTGAAAGCATGATATTCTCCATGATTAGGACTCCCAAACATCCGGCATCGATACTGTGAATGTACACTTGTAGTGGAATTTCTTGAACCAATCTAATTTTATCGTCGTTTGTCGCAGATTGACGTTTACTTCGAGTAGTCATACCTGTTAACAATAAAATTAAAATATGGAATAGTTGAGAAATCAAGAAACATTTATCAACTAATGCACAAATTACACGATGCAGAATAAACGAATAAGAAATCACAGTTTTTAGAAATATTTTATGTTACTGGTTACCACGCACACTGTACTATCGCAGCTGTAGCGAAAATAGTGAAGCACACAAATGTCGACGGCCGCATGTTCAATACCTTCTCAAACACGAACTGAATGACTGTTTTAAGCAATTCTATATATAGAAAATTCTATTCAAACATAATTTGCATACAAACTGGTTTCTTGTTCGGAAATTCAGTGAAGGACAAATCAACACAAAAGTCTTCCTTATCCGTTTGTCACACTATCATTGATCACCAAATTTGAGTTTGTAGGCCCTTCCAGATCACTAAACTGAGGCACTTTTGATTGGATAACCACTAATAACATAAGCAGCATCAAGCGGGAAAAGGAAATAACACAACACCAAGGGATACAGCGTAGTAATGGGAAATTAATAATGAATCTGGTTGAACTGTTCCGATCCTGTAGTAGGGTAAACAGTTGTAGTATTTTTGTAAATAAACAATAATAGTTTCACCAAAAACGGTCTATCTGTATCGCGAAGATATCCTTATTTTAACTCACAATGTGCTAACGTAACTATAACGACGATAGCAAAGAGCACCAGCCACGACGACAACGACGACTTCATCTTCAAGATGCAGCCAAAATCGGACTAGCTGATAGGTAACAGTCGTCGCTGGTTAGAAGTAAAAGAACACTTCGTTCATAGTAAATTAGCATAAATTCCTAATAAACTGGTTCCTCGAGCAACGATACACTCCAATACGGTATTGTACCCATCGGAACGACTAGTTCGTTAATAAAGCGGAAAGCGCTTTGGAGTTAGATTATTAAGTTTATAAAGTTTGTTGCCGTTGTACACTGTTGGACGGGATCGAACGAAAAAGGAGCTTAACGTGTTCGTTTTAAAATTCGTTTGAGTTGTTGCTCGCATCAGTTGGGAGTAGTGAGTTGGCAGCAGAGTAGTTGTAGTGACGTTTGGCAGCACCACATTAGGAGCTAGTAATTGTTGATAAAATTATGTGATACTGATTGTGTAGGGGTACGGCCTACTTCGTGGATTTCGGAAGAGAAGGAAAATGAACGATGGTACGGCCTTTTGGTCGTGGTAGTAGACCAGTACTGGGAGGAACACCTTCGCCTAGAAAAACTCTTTTACTCTCGCGTAAATAACTTTTGCACATTTTTTTCCACTGAAGGGTATGCCCGTTTGATAAATAGCTGAAGATCATAGATGCTCGCGATCGACAGAGGGTGATGATGACGTATTTATTGCCGCAGAGAGTTAAAGCAATACGTCTGTACCGGGAATAGAGCTCATCCAGTGAAACCTGTAGATGCATATGATTTTCTGGCGTAAGGATTTGACGGAAGATTTTAGCGTCATCCGCATATAGGGCCTGAGTTTGCTGCCCTGAGGAACATCGGACGTTTAAAAGACTCGAGAAGGCCCCCCCCCCCTAGAGGAAATTTGTGCGACACTATACGAAAAACGCCAAAATGTATGCAAAGCGCAGTACATGTCGCACAGCTTGCACAGTGATTTTCGGTGTAGTCAAAAATGATTGGATAAAATGAATTTAAACCGCTTCTCCTCACTCATGAACTCATCTTTCAATGAAAGGGGGTCATCTAATTATTCTCAGTTGGCCAACGGAAGAATCAAAATGTTCGGCAATTTCTTAATAGCACCTATCGGATATGCCCGGGACAATGTTTCCTACAAATATGCTCCAAATGGAAGGGGCAGAATTTTGGCCGGATTGTTCATCCGGTGCTCAACTGATAAGATGAGATGACCCTTCGCCATCAAACGAAAAGTTCGTTCGTTAAAAGGGAAAGGTTATTTAAATTCCAAATTTTGCCTTTTTTTCTATCAAATCATTCATCATTATTTTGTCCTCTCAGAAGATCATCCACACCCATAGTGAATCCTTTGCGACATGTGCTGCGCTTTGCATACATTTGGGCGTTTTTCCTATCTACCTTTTGACCTAATGCAAAAATACTGTGCAACAAAATTGACAGCTAACAGTGCTGCACACAAATAATTCTAGGGGGGGCCTTCTCGAGTCTTTTACCATGCTACCTATTGCATATTGTTCACTCCTTGGACTACCAAAAAAATGGTAATGACATTCTGTTATCAGAAAAGAGATAACGATAGGGTAGAGGTTATTTAAACTCCAAATGTGGCCTTATTTTCTTTCAATTTATTTATCAATTTTTGTCCTTACTAAACACACTGTGCATCCTTTGCGACATGTGATGCGCTTTGCATACATTTAGTCGCATGTCGCATAGTATTTACACTTTTTAGATCCATTCGGTTTCGTTCTATCTAAGACACCAACATCCTCTTTACACATTGTCTATCTTTAGGCGTATAGCCAAGAATATTAGTCTAGGCGCTCTACGCTTTGCATACCCTTGAGGTGCAAATCTTCTCCTTCATCATTCAAACTGAACTCTAGAAATATAGCTCTAGAAATAAAGATTTCAAATGCATCACTTTTTCGCAGCATCACGGGAGCAATGCGTTAGTTAAGATTTATAGTGTTTTTCGCATGGAAAAAATGGGAATCTGCTGATGAATTAAATGAAGGCCATAAGGTCTCGCGCGACATCTCCGATAGAATCCTTTACATTTTAAGGATATTTCTACAAGAATAATTGGATGGTTAGATGTTAAATTTTTTTATTCCTTCTGTCATTACGCTTAAGTATCAAAATACCAATTGGATTGAGATTATCAACCGGTTGTAAGCTTATTTATGTATCAAATTTTAAAATATTCAATTTAACGGTCATTTCTATGGTTGCATGTATAGTACAATGATTTGTTGCACATCCTGCAGTGTGAGCGCATGCTAATGAACTATTGCAACTCATGCATTCGTCGTCGAACACATCATTGTCCACCGTTGATGAGAGCCATCAATCATAAGTTGAGCTTAATGTGTCCATAAAGCAAGATAAATTCTAGGATGGACAAATAGACCACGATTTGTCACGATTAAACCTTCCCAACCTTCCTAAAATTAACCCAAACAGCGCCTACAGAAGATGACGTGAAAAATCACGATTTAATCCCAATCGTAAACAAATTTTTAAACTTTTTTTTAAACCGATGGACATACCGATGAAGGGTTATGTGCGGAGTTTTGTTTGCGACAAAATTCAATAGAACCATTAATTAGGTTGCCAAAGTTAGTACTGGTCTTGGATGCTGGTTGAACGTACCACTGCATCCGTTCAATCCGTTATAGGATCACCAACGGTCATCCTTGGGTCGTGTTGGAACCCTTTCACTTACCGTACGCCATAAACGCAAAACAATGTAACGCGAAGCCAAAAGTCATTCCCAGGAAGCAAAACGAGTGGAAGAATGATTAATTATTCGGTAAATGTTTCAATTGCAGCTAGGCCCGTACTGTGACGCAACTACGCCAGAGCTCGGTGGTCACCGGGTGTATGGGAAAGGTAGTTCCGGTCATAGGATTTAGTCATACATTCGGTTTAGGTCCTGATTTTCCTAAGGCAAAAATAAAAGAAGAAATGGTGGCTGAATGCATGCAGCCAGGTCAAAAGTTGGCTATCCCAACCGATATCCTTTGCTTTCTACCATCACCGGTGCAGGGCAGAAAACCGGTCAGAAATCTACCGAGGACCCTCTCGAGATGACCTCTCTGTTCGTCGAATCAGCTTCAGGAAAAAAAAAACAAACGGGTTAACTGATCGGATTACATAATGCTGTCCCGAGTCCTGGCAACGTGCAGTCCACCGAGGATGGACGAGAGTTTGTCCCTTTTGTCGCTTCTTTCATAACGCAATCCTACCGGCGGGCTGCCGTAAAACAACAGCCATCGTCATGCAACAGGGTGGCGTTAATTTATTTGTTTTAAATACGATGCATCCTTCTCCTTCCTTTGGGCGTCTGATGCAGGCTTGGCATCCTTTTATGCTAGTCTGCACCCGGTTATGCCCTCATAGTGTGGCAGCTGATTTTTTTTTCTGTAAGCTTTGTTGTATCGTTTCAAGTACAGCGCCTTGATACAGGAGAGGCTCGATCCGATCTAAAACATTCTAGGATAGTTTAATTTGACGAAAGTCATAAAATAAAGCAAACATAAACATTGGCACACCCGTAGTTTGGTAAAGCAGTGGTGCCGCGAGTATGCTGGCAATATAGAAAAAGGGGAAAATCGTTTTTTGTTGTTTGTTGAAAGTTACAGCAACACATTAGAATGGACGGTTCGTTTGAAAGGACACCCTTTCTTCCCCTTTCGTGGCCAGAGTTTTGGTGGATTGATGTTTGAAACGTTTCCCGATGGTTGATCTTTGCAGTGCTACGTCTCTGATTGACACATTCTTTCCCGTTCCTTGGACTATTTGCTGTTATTGCCTTTATTCGCTCGATCGACGCGGTGCTACCGTGCAGCAAAATAGCAACATTCGAAATGAAATGCATCCCCCAGTGTACAGAGTCGCGCTGCTCATGTCCTTCATGTGTGTCCTCATGTCAACGCGCAAACGTCATAAAAAGGCAAAATTATAGCATTCACTCGTACGTACTTTCCACGGGATCTTCGTGTGTTTGCTGGTTCTTGTTCCTATTTTTCTGGTTGTTGTCTCCCGTTGTTGATTGGCTTTCTTTTGCTCTTGATTATTTATTTTGATTGCCTACCAGAAACATGTCCCGAAACCCTCCTCCTGGACAGATTTCGGATGCATTTGGGTTGGTTCTGCCGACATTCGGATGTGCAGCTATTCCGTTCCGTTTCCTGCTTCCCATTTCTAATGCATCCATATCTACCCAGGGTCAACAACTCGTTCAATTCTCGGGGTGGTAAGAGCGGGACAGGGAAGGGAAAGGAGAGAACCCCTAAACGTATCCTTGCCGCACCGAAAACTAAACCTTTACCTCACTTTCCGAACAGCGTACGGTCGGGGATGGCCTGCGGAAAAAAAAGATTACATTAACACTTATGACAATTGTGTCATAAATTTTATGACTTTCACGATCGAGGAAATAATGCTAGAGCAGAGGAGATTCGCTTCTCGTGCAGGCTCGCGGGTACTTGAAGATTGTTTATACTTTATGCCACCCCGTTCATCTGTAGTTGTAGCCACTTTTTCAAGTGGCAAAAAAAAAACTCCGAGTTTTGTTTTCATTGTTGCAGTTTGTTTATGTTTTGGTGCAACACGATGCTCATTGGCAGCATTCCGCTGTTGGCTTAAGCCGTTAGATTTTCGGTTTCGGCAGTAGTACGGCGTTGATGGGTTGCATGGGAAAATGCTGTAAGTATGGGTTTCTGGCATTTTATTTTTTACCCATTGAGTGTTTGAATTTTTGATGTAGCTCGTAAATTAGATAATTTTATTACTTGACGATTGATTTTTTTTTGCTGTTGCTTGTTGTGAAATTAATATCCTTTTTTTCGATATTTGATTGCGCACTCAAAAGTGATTGTTTTGTTTTATAATGTGTTCGCTTTGTGTTAGTTTATATTTTTAATTTTATTAATATATTGTACAAATCATATTTTTATTTGTTTTTGTCTTTTTCATGACAAAGTCATCTGGCTTGGTGGACATAACAATTAACAAGAAGCGAAACCAAAAACATGCAGAACATAGCTAGTCATTTGCGCATAAAAAAAGTTTCGTTTCAGAAGATTCCTCACAGAATTGACACGCGAGGGGTCCTCGGAGTAGTTGATACAGCTATATGCATGACTCAGTTTTAGAAGTGGTTCATAGTCCTGGACTATGCTGGCAGAGGACGCCAATGCACTCGCCATTTTCGAACGACGGGTGCTACGGACTATCTTTGGCGGTGTGTGCGAGCAGGGCGTGTGGAGAAGGAGAATGAACCACGAGCTAGCTGAGCTGGTCGACGATGCAGACATCCTGACGGTTGCTAAAGCCGGAAGAATACGCTGGTTGGGTCACGTGATGAGGATGCCGGACTCATGCCCTGCCAGGAAAGTGCTCGTCAGCGACCCGTTCGGAACGAGGCGTAGAGGAGCACAGCGAGCTCGTTGACTGGATCAAGTGGAGTCAAACCTGATGGATATCGGATGCAGCCGGGATGGAGGAGTGCAGCCATGGACCGAGTTTCCTGGAAACGGATTGGACACCAGGCCATGTCTACAAGACGTGCTCAGTAGGAGCAGGCCAGGAAAGAAGAAGAAGTCTTTAGAACCAAATTCTGTTGATCTGAATTCGATAATGAAAAGTGGTCTTGGAGTCTGATAAGTTATTTTAGGAAGTATGTACGGGGCGTCAATAAATCCGGTAGTAAGCTTATGAAAGAAAACACATCGTATTGTCATTCGTCTGTGTTGAAGAAATTGCAGTCCGGATAGAAGCCACCTAGCACTGTAAGAAGGATATGATAGATACGATGAATTCGCGTCTGTCGATTCGGTATTGTGGTGATGTTGTCCAAAAAATGCTGGCAAATTCAAGTGTCGCTCTAACAATAGCACAAAAAAGTGAGTTTAGGCTGTATGCGTCCTTAAAATCTGTGTCTATGCGTAAGACAAAACCTAACAAACCTAAACCTAGAGTCAAGCAAAATTGGTTAGAGGAATTTCTGTCTAGTTTATAGTTATACATTATTAGTTACCTATTTCTATGGAACGATATAACAGAACATTTATTAACGTTGACGCTCATGAAATACTTTACACTAAGAATAAGAGACGGAGAGACATTTTCGAAGGACAGCTCAGTCGTCACGATCAGATACGGACATTTTAAAATTGTCGACAAACAGCAGTTTATGGCAATGCCGGAACTATGAAGAGTCAAATCATTTACAATTACATAAATCAGTAATAATGTACATCATGTGAAATGTATGCGATGCACCATTCTTCATGAAAAAAAAAAATACATTGAAGTAAAACATGTTTACAGTTCCCATTCTTCAATTAATTTGTATTATAAATGTATCCCCATTATTTAATCTGTTTAAATTTATTTTACATTAACTGTATTAGAAGGCGGTCACTAATACGGCAGATAATTAGATCGAGGATCGAACAAAGAGACGACACGACACGAAGATGACGAAGAGGACGATATCAGGGTGTGCATTGGCATAGTGACGGCCTTAGTGTGAAAATTAGCCAATAAATTGTAGAAATCTCCTTTTCGTGAGAAAAAACTCTTTCTGGTCTTTTGAATAGATATAGATATAATATGTTATGTCACAATTCTTGATCGCACTCCCAAGATATTGCTTAAACTTGGCAGTCCTCTATCATAAATGCTTTTCATACATGTAAGGCCCTGTTTAATAAAATGTTTTGCTCATCCAGGATTCTGGTTCCAATCCAATAAGTGAGCACCTCCTCCGACATAACTGACCTGATTTCAATCATAAACTGAGAATCAACTTGGTGTTGAACAGCTCCATTACTACCACTAAGATCCAATAAAATTTGACGATTCATTCATCAGCCAAGTGCACCTGTTTTACACATTGAACATCTTTAAAGCTTCATTATTATTTCCATTAAATCGATACAAATTACTTCCCCGATCCTCGTCCCTTGTATCCGTGAAAAAGCTTTTCGACACGTGTTTCAAAAGAACTACCTTTCCTGTCGACACAATTATCATTCGTGTACTTGTAACGCCTTTTGAAAGGTTTTGTCTATTCTTTTCCTTCATGTGTCTCCTCCTCGTACAGAAGAAGATACGTAGAAGGCGGTCAGCTGTCAATGGCAGACAATAGCAACATGAAACCGAAACCGAACGACACGTGCCTAGGACGAAACCTTACACACGGTCAGTAGCCGTTTACACTGAGGGAAAGTATAATTGCCTGTTACTTTTACCACTGTACATAAATGTGTAACAACACTTCTCTGCGCAAATGGATCTGGTCGGACGTTCGTATGCGTCGGAGGCAATGGAAGAATCGAAAAGAAATCTGTTTTCTATTTCTGGTTCCGTTTTGCAGACCCATTTGAGTGTCGTTTTGTTTGTCATCTTACTCTCTTGCTCTGCACGACCGAATGCTGAAGGTCCTTGCACAGCGTAGGGGCTGCTACGTACAGTCACATATGGTGGCTCATGTTTTCGTTCATATTTGGTTAAATCACACTGCTGGTTTGTTTGTCGCTGCACGAAAAGTGTTTATCTGTCTCACCGTTTGCCACTGGCTCATCTGCCGCCTCATAGTGGTACGTACGGTTCATAGCAAGATACACTGACAGAGGGTTGCATCCGGGTCTGGGACCGGGTGGTGCCAGCATAAATGCACGCATTGAAAATCCCCAAAATTTTGGATGGGGTGAAACCTCGTATCGGACCTCGCTTATGTCACATTGCTACAGTGATGTACAAAAGTTAAGCGCCAGTTCGTTTATTATTTTTATTTGTACACTCTAATAGGCTCAAAAACGAAAACTTGTTTTAAATATTTAAAATAAATATTACCATCTAAACATAATACAAAAACTTACCAAAAGCATAAAGCGTAAATTAGGTAAAATGAGGAAGAAGATCAAACAGAATTAGATGTCAATCCTAACGGCAATCCTTCATGCGACCCAGGCATAATCCAAGATAGAGCGTCCAACGCTGCAGTTTAATTTTCGTATGGTCTCTGAACAACAGATTAGGCGGTGATACATGACTTTGGGGAACAAGGAATCGGAATCGGGAATCGGAAGAACAAGGACTACTAGAAACATGACGATCAAGTTTCAATTGACTATAGATGATATTGATGTCTTAAGCATCAACATTATTGGAACGTTCTTGGACGCGCTAATCTCTACAAAACTATTATTTTAAAATAATTTCAAAATGATGATTCAATGATTCAATAGAACAAAATATAATTCCCAAAACCAAATATTGAATAGATAATACTGCTTCCTAGAGCTAATAGAATGTTGTTGTTTTGTTACACACTGTTTGACGATCATATTGCAATGTGCCGTTCATTCTGGCCTGCTGTTGTTTGCGAGGGATGATGGCTCATAGCTTACCACACACCGAGCAAAACATTACAAAGGGTCGACTGCCAGCAACGGTAAGGGCAACGGCTGACGCATCAGCAAGGGTCGGGTCGAAGTTTCGCAGCCATATGGAGAAGAAAGCAAAGATCAGATCACGTAGTAGCAAACACAAGCAGGAGCAGAAGCAGCAACAACAGCAGCACCAGGAACAGCAAACAGTTGTCCCCTTGGTGCGATCGTTCCAGCGGGGGTTACAGGCTATTTTTATCATCCACAAATCTACGCCAACGCAACGCACACAGCACGAGCTACCACGCGCGAGCCACACAGTACAGTACGGGGCAAATTAAATTACTTGCTTCGGTACTTTGTCTTCTTTCTCCCTCGAATGCCTCGACAGAATGCCACCCGTTTCGTTTGGCTCGTGCGCCATGTTTATCGAAGATCACCGACGCATTTACGGTCGATGCGTCATCTGTGTTTGAGGATAGAGCCTACCTGGAACAGTGTTTGATAACGAACGGAGGAAGCTTATCGATAGTTTTGAGGTGAGTCAAACCAAACGCATGCAGGATTTGAAGATAGAAAAGCCGTAAAACAGGCGTTCCAATTGAGGAGTTTTAACAAACACGTGACACATACGGAACCGTGCCATCCCCGAGCCATCCTGAGTGATCCTGACAAAGCAATAAAAACTCGCCTTTGCGGGAGGGTCATAAAAACAAGCGGCCTGACAGGGTTTTTTTTTCATTAATTAGCCATAAAGAACACAAAAACGCTACCCACAACAGGTATGGTAACGACGATCTACCTTGGCTTTATAGCGACGTGTAGTTTGAGTTGTCATACTACATGTTTAGGCAAGATAGCGACCCAAATTAATGTAAGTTTGTGCCATTTTTGCGTGATTTATGGTTGATGGACTTTCAATGGATCGATCCCGTCGACCGTATCTAGTGACCGTCTATCAAGATGTTCAGCCACCTGGAACTGATGACGAAAAGTGTGATTAAATTAAGACGGTTAATTTGCTTTAGAAAAAGTTTCCCGGTGGCTTTCGGACGATGAGTTTGGGTTTTAACGAGTGCCGATTTTTGCGCCGTCATTTGGATTAGGTGTAATGGAATTTTGATTGTTGTCGATGTTTTGAAGATGATTAGATTTTGAAATGAAACTGTACTAGAGATTATTGCTAAATAAGCTTAGTTTTAAACCTTCGATTTAATTTGTGTTGAAAGGTGGTAGGCTTTTACGTGATCAAGTGAAGTGATAAGAGACCTCCAAATAATTTAAGATAAACCTATTCCCTATTCTTTAGCACTACAATCTCGAGAGGTCTCAGCTTACCATTTCTGGTTTCCTTAACTTAGTAGTTGGACAGTCAGGGTGTACGTATGACGTGTGAAAACCAGCAACGATACCGCCTAGGCCATCAATTTGACCCAATTTTACATAAAAGACTATTATGTTCGACATACTAATAGAGGTACCCAGAATGACATTATATATTTGTTATCTAGCAACTATTATCATAGTCTAGTGCAGTAATTCTTTAAATTTAAGCTTTTGGTTTGGTGGACAACGGAGAGCAAGTCGCTACGTTTCGGATTGTCTCAACTGGCTCGATTTTCATCTACTAGATTAAGGTTCCTGATTGCCTTTTCCCTAATATCAAAATCATATTAAACAGGATCGTTGTTTCTAATCCATCCCGTTTTTCTACAAGAATTCAGCAATTTACTACGATCGTTTGTCGTTGATCTCGTTGCATAACCAGTGACCCAAACTTAATCATGTAGCAATGTTTCGTGAAGCTCTTTCATAAGCTTTGCTGCTATGTCATTTATTAAAGCTGTTAGAATACGATTTATATTTGAGTGTTTATACCAACAACTAATGAATGACAAGGTAAAAATAAGTCTGCTATAAGATCTACTATATGCTTTGGATATTAATGTTTATTTGTAAAGAAAGAAATGGAACCCAGAGAAATAGCCTGTGGACGTAAAACGTAACGCAATAAGGACTTTCAGGGACTTTCAGAGAATTATAACAGAGATTATAATAGTGAAAGTTGAGTAAACTATAAAAATATTAATGCAAAATATGGTCTTCTTCTCTGCTAAATTACCGCGCACATAAAGACTAACCAAAGAAGTATTCGAGTGTCTATCATTACACCTAATCCAAATGACGGCGCAAAAATCGGCACTCGTTAAAACCCAAACTCATCGTCCGAAAGCCACCGGGAAACTTTTTCTAAAGCAAATTAACCGTCTTAATTTAATCACACTTTTCGTCATCAGTTCCAGGTGGCTGAACATCTTGATAGACGGTCACTAGATACGGTCGACGGGATCGATCCATTGAAAGTCCATCAACCATAAATCACGCAAAAATGGCACAAACTTACATTAATTTGGGTCGCTATCTTGCCTAAACATGTAGTATGACAACTCAAACTACACGTCGCTATAAAGCCAAGGTAGATCGTCGTTACCATACCTGTTGTGGGTAGCGTTTTTGTGTTCTTTATGGCTAATTAATGAAAAAAAAACCCTGTCAGGCCGCTTGTTTTTATGACCCTCCCGCAAAGGCGAGTTTTTATTGCTTTGTCAGGATCACTCAGGATGGCTCGGGGATGGCACGGTTCCGTATGTGTCACGTGTTTGTTAAAACTCCTCAATTGGAACGCCTGTTTTACGGCTTTTCTATCTTCAAATCCTGCATGCGTTTGGTTTGACTCACCTCAAAACTATCGATAAGCTTCCTCCGTTCGTTATCAAACACTGTTCCAGGTAGGCTCTATCCTCAAACACAGATGACGCATCGACCGTAAATGCGTCGGTGATCTTCGATAAACATGGCGCACGAGCCAAACGAAACGGGTGGCATTCTGTCGAGGCATTCGAGGGAGAAAGAAGACAAAGTACCGAAGCAAGTAATTTAATTTGCCCCGTACTGTACTGTGTGGCTCGCGCGTGGTAGCTCGTGCTGTGTGCGTTGCGTTGGCGTAGATTTGTGGATGATAAAAATAGCCTGTAACCCCCGCTGGAACGATCGCACCAAGGGGACAACTGTTTGCTGTTCCTGGTGCTGCTGTTGTTGCTGCTTCTGCTCCTGCTTGTGTTTGCTACTACGTGATCTGATCTTTGCTTTCTTCTCCATATGGCTGCGAAACTTCGACCCGACCCTTGCTGATGCGTCAGCCGTTGCCCTTACCGTTGCTGGCAGTCGACCCTTTGTAATGTTTTGCTCGGTGTGTGGTAAGCTATGAGCCATCATCCCTCGCAAACAACAGCAGGCCAGAATGAACGGCACATTGCAATATGATCGTCAAACAGTGTGTAACAAAACAACAACATTCTATTAGCTCTAGGAAGCAGTATTATCTATTCAATATTTGGTTTTGGGAATTATATTTTGTTCTATTGAATCATTGAATCATCATTTTGAAATTATTTTAAAATAATAGTTTTGTAGAGATTAGCGCGTCCAAGAACGTTCCAATAATGTTGATGCTTAAGACATCAATATCATCTATAGTCAATTGAAACTTGATCGTCATGTTTCTAGTAGTCCTTGTTCTTCCGATTCCCGATTCCGATTCCTTGTTCCCCAAAGTCATGTATCACCGCCTAATCTGTTGTTCAGAGACCATACGAAAATTAAACTGCAGCGTTGGACGCTCTATCTTGGATTATGCCTGGGTCGCATGAAGGATTGCCGTTAGGATTGACATCTAATTCTGTTTGATCTTCTTCCTCATTTTACCTAATTTACGCTTTATGCTTTTGGTAAGTTTTTGTATTATGTTTAGATGGTAATATTTATTTTAAATATTTAAAACAAGTTTTCGTTTTTGAGCCTATTAGAGTGTACAAATAAAAATAATAAACGAACTGGCGCTTAACTTTTGTACATCACTGTAGCAATGTGACATAAGCGAGGTCCGATACGAGGTTTCACCCCATCCAAAATTTTGGGGATTTTCAATGCGTGCATTTATGCTGGCACCACCCGGTCCCAGACCCGGATGCAACCCTCTGTCAGTGTATCTTGCTATGAACCGTACGTACCACTATGAGGCGGCAGATGAGCCAGTGGCAAACGGTGAGACAGATAAACACTTTTCGTGCAGCGACAAACAAACCAGCAGTGTGATTTAACCAAATATGAACGAAAACATGAGCCACCATATGTGACTGTACGTAGCAGCCCCTACGCTGTGCAAGGACCTTCAGCATTCGGTCGTGCAGAGCAAGAGAGTAAGATGACAAACAAAACGACACTCAAATGGGTCTGCAAAACGGAACCAGAAATAGAAAACAGATTTCTTTTCGATTCTTCCATTGCCTCCGACGCATACGAACGTCCGACCAGATCCATTTGCGCAGAGAAGTGTTGTTACACATTTATGTACAGTGGTAAAAGTAACAGGCAATTATACTTTCCCTCGGTGCAAACGGCTACTGACCGTGTGTAAGGTTTCGTCCTAAGCACGTGTCGTTCGGTTTCGGTTTCATGTTGCTATTGTCTGCCATTGACAGCTGACCGCCTTCTACGTATCTTCTTCTGTACGAGGAGGAGACACATGAAGGAAAAGAATAGACAAAACCTTTCAAAAGGCGTTACAAGTACACGAATGATAATTGTGTCGACAGGAAAGGTAGTTCTTTTGAAACACGTGTCGAAAAGCTTTTTCACGGATACAAGGGACGAGGATCGGGGAAGTAATTTGTATCGATTTAATGGAAATAATAATGAAGCTTTAAAGATGTTCAATGTGTAAAACAGGTGCACTTGGCTGATGAATGAATCGTCAAATTTTATTGGATCTTAGTGGTAGTAATGGAGCTGTTCAACACCAAGTTGATTCTCAGTTTATGATTGAAATCAGGTCAGTTATGTCGGCGTATGTGCTCACTTATTGGATTGGAACCAGAATCCTGGATGAGCAAAACATTTTATTAAACAGGGCCTTACATGTATGAAAAGCATTTATGATAGAGGACTGCCAAGTTTAAGCAATATCTTGGGAGTGCGATCAAGAATTGTGACATAACATATTATATCTATATCTATTCAAAAGACCAGAAAGAGTTTTTTCTCACGAAAAGGAGATTTCTACAATTTATTGGCTAATTTTCACACTAAGGCCGTCACTATGCCAATGCACACCCTGATATCGTCCTCTTCGTCATCTTCGTGTCGTGTCGTCTCTTTGTTCGATCCTCGATCTAATTATCTGCCGTATTAGTGACCGCCTTCTAATACAGTTAATAGAACATAAATATAAACAGATTAAATAATGAGGACACATTCATATTACAAATTAATTGAAGAAAGGGAACTGTAAACATGTTTTACTTCAGTGTAAAAAATGTAATAGGATTGATTTTCACTCTTTTTTATTCATGAAGAATGGTGCATCGCATACATTTTACATGATGTACATTATTACTGATTTATGTAATTGTAAATGATTTGACTCTTCATAGTTCCGGCATTGCCATAAACTGCTGTATGTTGACAATTTTAAAATGTCCGTATCTGATCGTGACGACTGAGCTGTCCTTCGAAAATGTCTCTCCGTCTCTTATTCTTAGTGTAAAGTACTTCATGAGCGTCAACGTTAGTAAATGTTCTGTTATATCGTTCCATAGAAATAGGTAACTAATAATGTATAACTATAAACTAGACAGAAATTCCTCTAACCAATTTTGCTTGACTCTACAAGAATACTAAGAGGTCCCTGTATTTAAAGCGTTCCGTTTGTTAGATTTTGTCTTACGCATAGGCTAAGATTTTAAGGACGCATACAGCCTAAACTCACTTTTTTGAGCTATTGTTAGAGCGACACTTGAATTTGCCAGCATTTTTTGGACAACATCACCACAATACCGAATCGACAGACGCGAATTCATCGTATCTATCATATCCTTCTTACAGTGCTAGGTGGCTTCTATCCGGACTTCAATTTCTTCAACACAGACGAATGACAATACGATGTGATTTCTTTCATAAGCTTACTACCGGATTTATTGACGCCCCGTACATACTTCCTAAAATAACTTATCAGACTCCAAGATCACTTTTCATTATCGAATTCAGATCAACAGAATTTGGTTCTAAAGACTTCTTCTTCTTTCCTGGCTTGCTCCTACTGAGCACGTCTTGTAGACAGGGCCTGGCGTCCAATCCGTTTCCAGGATACTCGGTCCATGGCTGCATTCCTCCATGCCCGGCTGCATCCGATATCCCTCAGGTCTGACTCCACTTGATCCAGTCAACGAGCTCGCTGTGCTCCTCTACGTCTCGTGCCGAACGGGTCGCTGACGAGCACTTTCCTGGCAGGGCATGAGTCCTGCATCCTCATCACGTGCCACAACCAGCGTATCCTTCCGGCTTTGACAAGCGTCAGGATGTCTGCATCGTCAAACAGCTCAGCTAGCTCGTGGTTCATTCTCCTTCTCCACACGCCCTGCTCGCACACACCGCCAAAAATAGTCCGTAGCCCCCGCCGTTCAAAAATGTCGAGTGCATTGGCATCCTCTGCCAGCATAGTCCAGGACTATGAACCACTTCTAAAACTGAGTCATGCATATAGCTGTATCAACTACTCCGTGGATTCCTCGCGTCTGTGTCAATTCTATGAGGAATCTTCTGAAACGAAACTTTTTTTATGCGCAAATGACTAGCTATGTTCTGCATGTTTTTAGATTCGCTTCTTGTTAATTGTTATGTCCACCAAGCCAGATGACTTTGTCATGAAAAAGACAAAAACAAATAAAAATATGATTTGTACAATATATTAATAAAATTAAAAATATAAACTAACACAAAGCGAACACATTATAAAACAAAACAATCACTTTTGAGTGCGCAATCAAATATCGAAAAAAAGGATATTAATTTCACAACAAGCAACAGCAAAAAAAAATCAATCGTCAAGTAATAAAATTATCTAATTTACGAGCTACATCAAAAATTCAAACACTCGATGGGTAAAAAATAAAATGCCAGAAACCCATACTTACAGCGTTTTCCCATGCAACCCATCAACGCCGTACTACTGCCGAAACCGAAAATCTAACGGCTTAAGCCAACAGCGGAATGCTGCCAATGAGCATCGTGTTGCACCAAAACATAAACAAACTGCAACAATGAAAACAAAACTCGGGATTTTTTTTGCCACTTGAAAAAGTGGCTACAACTACAGATGAACGGGGTTGCATAAAGTATAAACAATCTTCAAGTACCCGCGAGCCTGCACGAAAAACGAATCTCCTCTGCTCTAGCATTGTTTCCTCGATCGTGAAAGTCATAAAATTTATGACACAATTGTCATAAGTGTTAATGTAATCTTTTTTTCCCCTCCCGGCCATCCCCGATCCTCGTACGATGTTCGGAAAGTGAGGTAAAGGTTTAGTTTTTTGATGCGGCAAGGATACGTTTAGGGGTTCTCTCCTTTCTCTTCCCTGTCCCGCTCTTACCACCCCGAGAATTGAACGAGTTGTTGACCCTGTGTAGATATGGATGCATTAGCAATTGGAAGCAGGAAACGGAACGGAATAGCTGCACATCCGAATGTCGGCAGAGCCAACCCAAATGCATCCGAAATCGGTCCAGGAGGAGGGTTTCGGGACATGTTTCTGGTAGGCAATCAAAATAAATAATCAAGAGCAAAAGAAAGCCAATCAACAACGGGAGACAACAACCAGAAAAATAGGAACAAGAACCAGCAAACACACGAAGATCCCGTGGAAAGTACGTACGAGTGAATGCTATAATTTTGCCTTTTTATGACGTTTGCGCGTTGACATGAGGACACACATGAAGGACATGAGCAGCGCGACACATATAGGGATCGAAATGTACACTGGTGGATGCATTTCATTTCGACTGTTCCTATTTAGCTGCACGGAAGCACCGCGTCGATCGAGCGGATAAAGGCGGATAACAGCAAAATGAAGCAAATAGTCCAAGGAACGGGAAAGAATGTGTCAATCAGAGACGTAGCACTGTAAAGATTAACCATCGGGAAACGTTTCAAACATCAACCACCAAAACTCTGGCCACGAAAGGGGAAGAAAGTGTGTCCTTTCGTTCGAACCGAACAACAAAAAACGATTTTCCCCTTTTTTCTATATTGCCAGCATACTCACGGTACCATTGCTTTACCAAACTACGGGTGTGCCAATGTTTATGTTTGCTTTATTTTATGACTTTCGTCAAATTAAACTTTCCTAGAATGTTTTAGATCGGCTCGAGCCTCTCCTGTATCGAGGCGCTGTACTTGAAACGAAAAAAAATTCAGCTGCCGCACTATGAGGGCATAACCGGGTGTAGACTAGCCTAAAAGGATGCCAAGCCAGCATCAGAAACCCAAAGGAAGAAGAAGGATGCATCGTATTTAAAACAAATAAATTAACGCCACCCTGTTGCATGACGATGGCTGTTGTTTTACGTCAGTCTGCCGGTAGGATTGGGTTATGAAAGAAGCGACAAAAGGGACAAACTCTCGGTCATCCTGGGTGGACTGCACGTTGCCGGGACAGCATTATGTAATCTGATCAGTTAACCCGTTTGTTTTTTTCCCCCCCTGAAGCTGATTCGACGAACAGAGAGGTCATCTCGAGAGGGTCCTCGGTAGATTTCTGACCGGTTTTCTGTACTGCACCGGTGATGGTAGAAAGCAAAGGATATCAGTCGGGATAGTCAACTTTTGACCTGGTTGCATTCAACCACCATTTTTTTTCATTTTAGCCTTAGGGAAATCAGGACCAAAACCAAATGTATGACTAAATTCTATGACCGGAACTACATTTCCCATACACCCGGTGACCACCGGGTTCTGGTGTAGTTGCGTCACTATCACAGTACGGGCCTAGCTGCAATTGAAACATTTTCCGAATAATTAATCATTCTTCCACTCGCTTCGCTTCCTGGGAATGACTTTTGGCTTCGCGTTACATTGTTTTGCGTTTATGGCGTACGGTAAGCGAAAGGGTTCCAACACGACCCAAGGATGACCGTTGGTGATCCTTTAACGGATTGAACGGATGCAGCGGTATGTTCAACCAGCATCCAAGACCAGTGCTAACTTTGGCAACCTAATTAATGGTTCTATTGAATTTTGTCGCAAACAAAACTCCACACATAACCCTTCATCGGTATGTCCAGCGGTGTTCCAAAAGTTTAAAAATTTGTTTACGATTGGGATTAAATCGTGATCTGTCACGTCATCTTCTGTAGGTGCTGGTTGGGTTAATTTTGGGAAGGTTGGGAAGGTTTAATCGTGACAAATCGTGGTCTATTTGTCCATCCTAGCATTTATCTTGCTTTAAGGAAACATTAAGCTCAACTTGTGATTGATAGTTCTCATCAACGGTGGGCAATGATGTGTCCTACGATGGATGCATGAGTTGTAATAGTTCATTAGCATGCGCTCACACTGCAGGATATGCAACAAAACATTGCACTACTCACGCAACCATAAAAATGACCGTTAAAGTGAATATTTTAAAATTTTATAAATAAATAAGCTTACAACCGGTTGATAATCTCAATCCAATTGATATTTTTATACTTAAGTGTAATAACTGTAAAAATAAAATGTTAAGTTCAATACTTAAGTGAAATATCCCCAAAATGTAAAGGATTCGATCGGAGATGCCGCGCGGGACCTTTTGGCCTTCATTCAATTCATCAGTAGATTCCCTTTTTTTTCATGCTAGAAACACAATAAATCTTAACTAACGCATTGCTCCCGTGATGCAGCGAAAAATGATGCATCTGAAATCTATATTTCTATAGCTACGGTCTGCCCGATTTACTAGCACTGAACATCGAGAGCATCCAGTTTAGTTTGAATGATGAAGGAGGAGTTTTGCACCTAGAGGATATGCAAAGCGTAGAGCGCTTAGGAAAATGTTCTTGGTTATACGCCTAAAAATAGGCAATGTGCAGAGATGATGTTGGTGTCTTAGATAGCGCGAAACAGGATGGATCCAAAAAGTACAAATACTATGCGATATACGCCTAAATGTATGCAAAGCCCATCACATGTCGCAAAGGATGCACAGTGTGTTTAGTAAGGACAAACATTGATGAATAAATTGAAAGAAAATAAGGCTACATTTGGAGTTTAAAGCCCTGATTGTGTGAGCCAAACGTCTTAGCAAACGGCGAAAAAATGTTTAACCTATATCCCCTCATGACCTCTTTTCTAATTGCATTAGCCCTGATTGTGTGAGCCAAACGTCTTAGCAAACGGCGAAAAAATGTCGCCTTGGTATTATAATTTTCCGTTTGGCTATCCGTTTGACTAAATCAGACGTTTAAAAATCGATGACAGATGTTTGTCAAACGGAAAGTAAAAAAATCACATTACCTGTGCCAAACGGAGACGCGCGTTAGACAAAATAGTTTCCGTCAGTGGAGTTCAACGGAAAGTACAATTTGCATTCGTAAAATAATGTATTGAAAAGAAATCATCCGCAAAATGGAAGTATGTAAGTTGAATTTGTAATAAAATAAACTACTAAGGCATTTAAATGTCTTTCATTTGATTATTTTAAAGGTTTAATTGCAAACGCGCGGTAACCAAAAACTACGCAACAACAAAGCTGCTTTGAACGCAACTGGAGGTAAACAGTTGTGCGGTTGCAAGGGATGAAACACACAACGCAACATTCGTACCTTGTACCTAGATGTGTTATCTGTTCACTATCACTACTATCGCTATTTCTGTTATGGTCTAACCTGGCTCGCTAGATCTGTCACGGGAACTCACCGGTGACATGTAACGGTCACCGGTTGATGTGTAAGTGCGATCTACCGTGAGGTCAGCGATCGCGCGCGTAGCCACCGGAGAGCGCGAGAGAGCCAGAATCATCCCGGCGTCCGAGGCAGTGGGAGCCACGAAAATCCTGTCCATTTCCGTGCCGTAATTAATGTAATAAGTCTGTGTTGTAACGTCCGAAGTCCAAATGCGATGTAACATAAGTGTAACTTCGTTGGTGTGAATAAATGTCTTTATGTAAAACAAACTTAAAAACATAAAAATTTCTATCTCTGATGTAATATGATAGCGGACCGGGCTGTGTAGGGGTACGGCCTACTCCGCGAATTTGGGATGGTAGAGGATACAGGTAGATGGTACGAACCTTTTGATGGTGATAGTGGACCAGTACCGGGAAGGACACAACAGTGGCCGTTGGACGATGCCGAACTGGCCGACTATTAGGAAGGAGTGGAACGGGCTGATGGTCAAGCCGAACAAGCCACGTCCTGGGAGAGGAAGGGAATGTTGCAGACCGTTGGACAGTGCCGAACTGATCGCTAACAGGAGGGAAGGAATGGGAAGGGGAGGCAGGGATGAAGAAAAGAATGGTAACAACTACAGACACACCGGAGAGCACTAGAAAGTGTCGAAATGTCGCTACCCGCCAAGGACTCCAAGTCGATTTTCTAGTTCTAGTTCTAGTGGTGGGTAGTCAAAATCGGACACTTGATTTTCGGGCGCTTTTACCACTTTGCGACGCTTTTACCAGTATACTAGAGTTATGAAACGACTTGAAAAGTTTGCAGTTGGTTTCTTCTACTTCTCTTCTTCACGAATATGTGAAAAGATATTCAAAAATGCTATTTTTTACGAAAATAATGAGGAGCAAATGAAAAAAGTCTGTATATCATGCTGGGCATTCAAAGTCGGACACTTCGATTTACCAGGAATTTTCATATGATATGGACAAATGTTGGCTGGGAACAAGCTGGAACGTATCACTACTTTCACTAGCAACATGATAATTAGTTTAATTAATATGTTTCTACAATACTTAAGCAAAAAACTTTTGAACCTAGAAAGATTGCAATTTCTTACATGAATCAGGGTAAAAGTATCAGAAAACTTAGTGGAATCACCAACATAAGCAAATCTACAATCCACGATATAATCAAACGATATTAAAATGAGAGTAGAATTCCTAATAAAAATTTAAATAATGAATCAAAACGCAAAATGAATTATAAAGAAGGCAGACATATTATACGATAAATTCGATCGATGTTGTTGAATTAAAAAACAACATTAAAAATATTCGGATTATTGATGTAGATTCTTCAACAAATCTGGCGTTATTTAAGAAAGCACAATTTGTTCGGTAGAGTACCATTAAAAGCACCAGTTATATCAGAAAAGAACAGAGTGCTTCGTTTCGATTTCTCCATAAAGTATATCATTGAATATATAGAATATTGGTCGAAGGTAGACATGTTTGTGCTTTTACCAACAAAGTATTTGATATTTTGATAAGTGTTATCATTGTTTTTGGCAGGATTTTGGGTCATAGACGAAAAAATCAATCGATCAGGATCTGATGACTG
>KZ062291.1:92920-121669 GCA_002091835.1 Anopheles maculatus
TGTTCAACCAAGTGTTGAACAATTGGGAATAGCAAATGATTCTGCGTTCTACCAGGACAATGATCTGAAGCACGAGGCATGGGTGACTGAAATGTGGTTGTTTTATAATTGCTCATCAGTGTTAAGAACTCTCCCAAAGTAAAAAAATCACAACATAATTGAATATGTTTGGTACAAACTTATAAAAAAGTTAGCAAAACGCAAACCTTCCTATTTGAAAAGATTGGAAGAAACATTGAACGTGGAATTGAGAAAAATTATTAAAATCTTTGTTTAAAATTGGTCCAAAGCATGTCCAACCGATTACAGGGTATAATAGATGCCAAACGAAATGCTACTAAATATTAAAAATGTTGTTATTCAAAACATTGTATGGTGTCCGACTTTGAATGCCCAGCGCGTTATAAAGACTTTTTTCATTTGCTCCCCATAACTTTCGAAAAAAAGAACATTTTTGATACTTTTTTTTGCATGCTCGTGAAGAAGAGAAGTAGAAGAAGCCAACTGCAAATTTTTCGAATAGTTTTATAATTCTAGACCACTGCTAAAAGCGTCACGAAGTAAGAAAATCGTCTGAAATTCAAGTGTCCGATTTTGACTACCCACCACTGTAGGTGGTTGTAGGAAGGTGAAATGAATTTCTCTTCAAATGTTACGCTTCTCAAACCTTTCTTATCTTTATTCAGTCCACCCAGGGGTACAGGATACTACGGTACATGTTTGGCTAACGATGGATAGACATTCTAGATGGGTTTTATCCCAGACACCAAGACAAGTGTCTGGCCATCGCTATCTTTAGGCGTATTAGCAATGTGTTAAGCCTGGACACGTTTTTACATTGTATATCCTCTAGGCGCAAACAACTATCCCTTTTCTGAACTGAACAGGCAGAATCCCATACTAGTCGGATCGCAGTAGGCCGATTTTTGTGGTGGTTTTGACACCGGACCGGACGGATTTTATAGCATCGCCCGCTGGCGTCCGATACGTGTACTTTGGCTGTAACAGTGCTGCACACAAATAATACTAAGCGGGCCTTCTCGAGTTTTTTTTACATAAAATTGAACTTAAACATGCATTTAAACTAGTGACTAGCCCGTCTATGCCAAGGACAATATTTCCTATGAATATGTTCTAAATCAAAAGGACAGCATATTAGCCAGGTTGTTCTTATGTTGGCCAACTGAGAATAATTAGATGATCCCTTTTCGCTGGAAGAAGTGTTCATGAGTGAGGAGAAGTGGTTTAAATTCATAATTTAGTCTTCTTTTCTTTCATTTTATCCAATCATTTTTGACCACAATGAAAAACACTGTGCAAGCTTAGCGACATGTACTGCGCTTTTTGGCGTTTTTCGTATAGTGTTGCACAAATTTCCTCTAGAAAGAGTCTTTTATGCGTCCGGTGTTCCTCAGGGCAGCAAACTCAGGCCCTATATGCGGATGAGGCTAAAATCTTCCGTCAAATCCATACGCCAGAAGATCATCTTCATCTTCAGGCTTCACTGGATGAGCTCTATTCCTGGCGCAAGCGTAACGCTTTAACTCTCTGCGTAGATAAATCCGTCATCATCACCCTAAGTCGATCGCGAGCATCTATGATCTTCAGCTATTTATTAAACGGGCATATCCTTTAGTCGAAAAAATGTGTAAAAGATATTTACGGAAATTGTTTATACAAAGTTTCGTTCGATCCCGTCCGACAGTGTACAACGGCAACAAACTTTATCAAATAATTAACCAAACTCCAAAGAGCTTTCCGCCTTATTAGCGAATTAGTCGTTCCGATGGATACAATACCCCGTATTGGAGTGTATCGTTGCACGAGGAACCAGTTTGAATTTAAATTTATGCTAATTTACTTTGAACGGAATGTTCTTTTACTTCTAACCAGTGACGACTGAAACCGATCAGCTAGTCTGATTTTGGCTGCATCTTGAAGATGAAGTCGTCGTCGTCGTCGTGGTTGGTGCTCTTTACTATCCTCGTTATAGTTACGTTAGCAGATTGTGAGTTAAAATCGAGAAACTTATACTACTTTTCAATACGGATAAGTCGTTTGTGGTGAGACTATTATTGTATATAGTACAAAAATACTATCCCACATAACTTCTACAGTGATTTCTAGTGTCTAGTGCACAACCAGTTTTATCGGCAAGAATCAGCGATCGCCCGCTCATTGAAAAAAATAGCGTTGAAGTCCGGCATCTCTCTACTCTTTGTTGAATTTCGATTAAACCACTGTTTACCCTAGTAAAGGATTGGAACAGTTCAACCAGATTCATTTTTAATTTCCCATTACTACTCTGTATCCGTCGGCGTTGTGTTATTTCCTTTTCTCGCTAGATGCTGCTTTTGTTATTAGTGGTTACCCAATCAAAAGTATCTCTATCTATCTTTTTTGTGATCTTTAGGTGCTTACAAACTCAAAGTTGCTGATCAATGATAGTGTGTCAAACGGATATGGAAGACGTTTTGTTGAATTGTCCTTCACTGTATTTCCATACAAGATACCAGTTTGTATGCTAATTTTGTTTCAATGGATGCTATGGATCAATACAGCAAACCAGTCATTCAGTCCGAGTTTGAGAAGGTATTGAACATGCGGCCGTCGACATTTGTGTGCTTCACTATTTTAGCTGCGATAGTAAAGTGTGCGTTATAATCAGTAACATAGGTATTTGTAAAAAATGTAATTTCTTATTCGTTTATTCTCACCCGAGCAATTTGTGCGTTAGTTGATAAATGTGTCTTGATGTCTTTATTATTCAATATTTGAATTTTATTGTTAACAGGTGTAAGTACGCGAAGTAAACGACACACTTGGATAAAGGATGATAAAATTAGATTGGTACAAGAAGTTCCGCCTCAAGTGTTCATTCACAGTTCCGATATCGGGTGTTTGGGGACCCTAATCATGGAGAATATCGTGCTTTCAACTGCAACCTGCAGTCAATATCTTCTCCCGAAAACTGTAGTACATTTAAAAGTATTAGAACTCGTTAACAATAATCTGAGTGTGCAGATCTTGAATATAAGTCAAATTATCATACATCCACAATATAACCAAACAACAATGACACATGATATAGCGTTATTGAAACTTTTGGAGTCAGTCATGTAAGATATACTGATTCATGACATTTATCAACCAATACTTATTAAATTATTCATTGTATTGCACAGCGTTCGAGGCAACGTTGTACCTGTTTGTCTTTGGCAGGACGATAAAATGAGTAATCCAAAACCGACATATGCAGGTTCAGAAATTCGTGAGTATCGATCCAGTTTTAGTTATAAGTATGATGAGAATGCCGAAAATTTATTTTTCAATGTGTTTTATTCTTATAAAATTAGGTAACATTTTTCAAGACGACTTAGAATCAGAATGGAACGTAATACATCTGAGACGGGTGAAATACATGAATAATACGAAATGCATGGCCTATCTAGAAAATACAAATTCTCTATTAGATCACCAAGCTTGTGCCTTATACAATGAAATGGTATGATGTGTTAAAATTAAATTGTTAAATAATTTCCAACATTTCTGGAATAATTGCAGGACAACAGCGGAATTTTATATGTCGATTTGATGTATGATAGTCATATTATACCATATGTTATCGGACAAGATTCTTTTGGCACTGGTGCTGGAGAGTTTTATACAGATGTTTATGTCATATATTCAAAATTCTCCGAATGGATAAAATATATAATTCGATATTTAGGAGAAGAAGTTCCATCATCACTATTTGATCCACTGCAATGCGCCAAACGATATCTTGATCATCGGCGAAAGATCAATGGCAACCTGTTGATTGAGAAAACTAAACCATTAGAATTTATGGTAAAAATTCAAGATATCTCAGAAACAACACAGACAAACAATTGCGTAGGGGCGCTGATAAGAAAAGATGTTGTAGTGACGTTGGCACAATGTGCTATTAATGTGTTGTAAGTAGCAATTTGCACAGTTTACATAAAATCTTAAATTACTAATCTGTGAGCAATTATAAGTAACCATATCTTATTTCTTTCAGCCCGTTTTCTTCGGAGGTAGTTTTTTCTAATTCTTCCAACTTTACGATTCGTGACATTTTAATACATCCCAACTACACGGAAAACGCATTGTACAACAACATTGCATTGTTGAAACTTGATTCAGAGGCTCCGTTTACACCCACTGTCATACGTTTTGAATTATATCATATCTTTTTTAGTGAAATTAAAGTAACATTGTTCGGTAAAGAATCGAACGGCATTGATAAATCAGAAGGTACTGAACAACTTTAAACTTGTGATCACTTTTAATATTCTTTATTTCTGCAGGTGCACTAGACTACTTTATCCCTCAATCAGTAAAAGCTCGAGATCATTCGATTATTGAGCCTGAAGATTGCATCCCAACCGAAGAACAACGATCTCAGCTTCCCCAAGGACTACAAAATGAGCAAATATGTCTTCAAAATGATAGTTTTTCCATCGTACCTGGTAGTTGTGAAGCGGATCCAGGCTCACCAGTTACTAAATCGTTGGATGAAACCTCCCTGATAGGATTGTATATGTCCGGGAACAATTGTGGCTTTCAGGAACCTGCAATCATTTTAGATTTTCATGCACACCGATCTTGGATTACATCAAACGTTGACGATCTTCCAAGGAGCGTGTTTACCATTCCCAACTTGGCCCTTTCTCAGCAATGTGTATATCCAGCAGGGACTTGGGGTACCTGTGTTAACCAAACAAGCTGTTCCAATGTACATAAGCGATTGAAAACAAAACTGCCAATCTTTTACTGCAAGGACACATCTGTGGTTTGTTGTCCTGAGGATAGTTCTGCAGCGGTAAGTGAATATAATACCCAATTTCCGGTCACCGACACATACACCTCGGTGTAATAATACAAAATGGCTTTATATATTTATTTTTTTCATTGCAGGATGATATTTCATTTGCAATTCATCGAGCTTAGAGGAGTTTGGTAACGTAAAGAAAACAAAAAAAAAAACAGATGGCCTAGGTAAACTCTGTACGCGGCAGAATGGTGTGAATGCAGTGAATTAGATTCTGTCATTCTGGCTTTTGCATTTTACAGCAACGTAGGAGTTTTGATTACTACCAGAAATTAACATGAACTATCGAATGAAGTAATGTAATGAATGATGTGTAATGAATTATTAAACAGTAACTAATAGCCCATTTACACACGGTAGTTTTGGATGGTATTTCTATGGTAACTTCTGTCAAGTTTTTTTTTCATTAATTAGCCATAAAGAACACAAAAACGCTACCCACAACAGGTATGGTAACGACGATCTACCTTGGCTTTATAGCGACGTGTAGTTTGAGTTGTCATACTACATGTTTAGGCAAGATAGCGACCCAAATTAATGTAAGTTTGTGCCATTTTTGCGTGATTTATGGTTGATGGACTTTCAATGGATCGATCCCGTCGACCGTATCTAGTGACCGTCTATCAAGATGTTCAGCCACCTGGAACTGATGACGAAAAGTGTGATTAAATTAAGACGGTTAATTTGCTTTAGAAAAAGTTTCCCGGTGGCTTTCGGACGATGAGTTTGGGTTTTAACGAGTGCCGATTTTTGCGCCGTCATTTGGATTAGGTGTAATGGAATTTTGATTGTTGTCGATGTTTTGAAGATGATTAGATTTTGAAATGAAACTGTACTAGAGATTATTGCTAAATAAGCTTAGTTTTAAACCTTCGATTTAATTTGTGTTGAAAGGTGGTAGGCTTTTACGTGATCAAGTGAAGTGATAAGAGACCTCCAAATAATTTAAGATAAACCTATTCCCTATTCTTTAGCACTACAATCTCGAGAGGTCTCAGCTTACCATTTCTGGTTTCCTTAACTTAGTAGTTGGACAGTCAGGGTGTACGTATGACGTGTGAAAACCAGCAACGATACCGCCTAGGCCATCAATTTGACCCAATTTTACATAAAAGACTATTATGTTCGACATACTAATAGAGGTACCCAGAATGACATTATATATTTGTTATCTAGCAACTATTATCATAGTCTAGTGCAGTAATTCTTTAAATTTAAGCTTTTGGTTTGGTGGACAACGGAGAGCAAGTCGCTACGTTTCGGATTGTCTCAACTGGCTCGATTTTCATCTACTAGATTAAGGTTCCTGATTGCCTTTTCCCTAATATCAAAATCATATTAAACAGGATCGTTGTTTCTAATCCATCCCGTTTTTCTACAAGAATTCAGCAATTTACTACGATCGTTTGTCGTTGATCTCGTTGCATAACCAGTGACCCAAACTTAATCATGTAGCAATGTTTCGTGAAGCTCTTTCATAAGCTTTGCTGCTATGTCATTTATTAAAGCTGTTAGAATACGATTTATATTTGAGTGTTTATACCAACAACTAATGAATGACAAGGTAAAAATAAGTCTGCTATAAGATCTACTATATGCTTTGGATATTAATGTTTATTTGTAAAGAAAGAAATGGAACCCAGAGAAATAGCCTGTGGACGTAAAACGTAACGCAATAAGGACTTTCAGGGACTTTCAGAGAATTATAACAGAGATTATAATAGTGAAAGTTGAGTAAACTATAAAAATATTAATGCAAAATATGGTCTTCTTCTCTGCTAAATTACCGCGCACATAAAGACTAACCAAAGAAGTATTCGAGTGTCTATAGAAGCTACCCACAATGGCAGAAGAATAGGATCAATTAAACGAAGCAACCAAGGATACCAATTTGGTAAATGTATCTTTTTTTTTAAATTAATCCTCTGCCCACAAATAGCATTGCCTTTTGTAAGCGCGTTTAAACCATAATCCCAACTCATCTGCCGTTTGCGGTTACGTGAACTGCCTTTGACTTTACCTTCCACAAACCGGTGTGGATTTCAACCAAACTACACCACAGAAACATATGTCCTTCGCAATTGTAAACCGCACACACACAAAAGCACACACACACGAGAAAAAGAGAACTAGTTTAACTCACTCGCACATAACCTCACAACGAGCATTCTTGTCAAACGGAAGCCATTTCGAGGAACGGGCAAAACTCCACTAAAGCTGTAAATTTATTTATCACAAGTATAAATCCCCGTTTTATTCGCGGACGGTAACAACACGCACGGCTGCTAAAGTATCCGCTTGCACACGCGTACCGTTCCTGTATATTTGGATCCCAAGTTTTTTTGTGTTCCTCTGTAATGCTTTGAAATTTGATCGTTTTATTACATCGTTAAATCGTCCTCCTTTTCTGTGCTTTTTCCCGATTGATGCATCATTCCGGTACGGTGCAATGGCAGTCCCGTATACGAGGGACGCTGTTTGATGCTGCCACCAGCTGACCGATGCCAGTTTGACGTTTTGGAATTGAATCGATCAAAACCACGCTCGCCCGATCGTTTGTTCGTCGTCGATCCGGCTGTTGCTGAGGTTCCCTCGGATTTATGGCCCCTGGATTTTTTTTTCTTCCCCTTTTTTCTGATTCACATCATACGAAGCATGCATTTGATTGATATCGGCATCTTTTAACGCCGGCCCTGAAAGAACCCCGCCGTAAGGAAACAAAGTGAAGAGCGACATTGCAATTTATTATGATTTTTATTAGATTCACAACTTTTTGGTAGGTTCCGTTGAGGGATTTCCGTGTCGATACGGTACGGGTGCGCTGCAACTGCAGCTCCGAAAAGGTATTGCGCAATCGAAATTGGGTAGACAATGCCGCTTTAGACACGGTGGTGCATCTTGCTTGCTGTGACATCTTCGGTTCCGTCTCTCGTTGGGCACTGTACGAGTAGCTGACGGCAGCTTGCTTCTTATTTCCTTCGTAATCACTTTCGCCGACGTAAGAATTGGTTGCTTCATCATTATTAGAGTTTATTTATGATTAGATATGGAGATTTGTTTTCTGTTGGTGTTGTTTTGTTTGTTTCGCCGACACCCGGACATATTGAACAAGTCCGAAGTCAATGATAAACGCCACCAGAGAAGTGGACTACGGGCAACTGCTACTTTGGAAAAAAATGCATCCGACTTACGAATAGACAGAACCAAGGGATCAAGCGTCAAAGATTGATCCTTACCGCGTCGGCCAGGTATCTGTCAAATTTTGCCCATTTATCGTCCACAAACGGTCCACTCGTTTCGGTTTCGGCCGGGACGTGTTGAGGACGTTATTAATGGGAGCTCTTTTTTGTGCATTTAATGAACAGCGCAATTTGTAGTTGAGTCTTATTATTTCTTCAACGCACATGAGATATGATGCTACCGGTCATCCAATCGCTTCCGTTGGGTCGAACGTTTTGCGGAACATTATTGGTTCCCGTCCATAATAATGCTCAAAACGATCATCTCGCAAGCCAGTTTTTGAGTGTTTCTTCATCACTCTTCTTTTACTTCGTGTACGATAGCATTGCCAGCTTCATTTGCAATAGAGCAAATTGCATACAGAATGATCGAACGACCTTTAAAAAAAACATAATGTACTTAACTTTCCGGCTTCCATCACGGCGGACGGTTTCATATCGGTTTGGATGCAAAAGGTTTAAAATTGGGTTTATGACTTGCGTGCAGCGTACGATACATTTGATGCACCCGAGGGTTGAATTGACTTCAGTGTTTTTAGAGAGAACACAAAGAATGGAAACCATCCCATGATGCAGGAACTTGCATTTAATGACTTCTAATCCAATCAGCGTTCGACTCAACCGTGGTAACATGTGATTCGCAGCTATTGGTATTATGATTTAAGTACTGCGAGTTCTTTTTTTTAATTCTACTACAGTGTCACTGCATTATCTTTCCTCCGAGGGGTAAAAGAATCTGGCGTGAAGCGTCTTTTAACAAATTTCAATAACGTTGACAGTTAAATTCATTGTGTAACGTATTTTACGCGCATTCTGCGCATCGTATGCAATTTTAATGTATTTTATGACTATTTTGTTTTAGACAGCTTAGATTTCTTTGGAAAAGATTTTGTATATAACACGAAATAGAATTATTGTTTGCACAAAGCTAAATTTGGATCAGACGATTGATGAAATTAAATGTATTTCTAAATCAGGTATAAAAAACAATAATACCACGGTTAAGTAATTTCAAGGATTTAGCACTTAGAATATTGAGAATTTATTGGCCATTCGATGGATTATTGGATTCGATATTTAACATTAGTAAAAACACAGTTTTTGCAAAAAATGAACATAAATAATGCCAACGACTGGGGTCAAACACACATTGGATTGGGGTCGAGACACGATTGAGGAATTCAGCCGAGGACATCCTCAAAGACAACACTAACGGCGTTGGATTTTTGACACTTACGTAGTAGCAGGTAACGGTAGCCAAAAGTAGTCTGAAGAGAATAGCGCTGGACAGTCAGTATTACCATTGGGGAGCGTATCACAGCGCTAAACGAAAACAAACGTGTCTGTTCGAGGCGCTCATCAAGAAGGGGCAATTCGAGCAACAAACATCTAGTGCTCAATTGAAGGTGTTAATCCCAGGAACGAAGCGCAAATATCTTTTAACTGTTTAAACAACGTATGATAAGCTTGTTAGCGCTCAACAACTTACTCAGACTACGGGCTAAGGTAACGTCTGAGAGATGTCTTCTTGGTTTTCTTGTGGATTGACAGTTAGATTAGAGAAAAAAACACATTGTAAACAAAATCAAAGCGAAAAAGCACATGGAAAAGTTATAATATACAATACACGAGTAAGACACACAAAAGCACCAGTTTTATTTGCATTAATAGCAAATTCGAAACACCAGAGAAGCGGAAAGCAGTATCCTGCATCATCAAAGCTAATAATCTATACAATACGCATACTACAAAAAATATTGTCACTCCCTTCCGGACAGTCCTTCGGCAGTTCGGGTGGGTCTTTGGTGTAGCGCCTGCGATGTATGCTATGATTATAGTAATTTAGCAGTAAGCAATAAGTGGAATCCAAATGAAATATAGCTTGGAAAGGGATATTTTGAAGAAGAAAGGATAAAGAGAGATACATTTTAGATTTTAGTGTAGCATTAGAAAAAGAAAATAGGAAATAAGTAGATACATTGGAAATAGATAACAAATAAGCAATATCAGATTAACCAATCAGGTTTTTGGTCACACTCATAAAACGTCCAATTTACCCTAGTGCTGAGTCCTTGTCTTCTTCTTCTTCTTCTTCTTCTTCTTTGGCACTACAACCTCGTGAGGTCCTATTGCTAGCCTGCTATTGCTAGCTCTCTGTGACTCAGTTTTTACCCGTAGCTGGATAGTAAAAACGAACCCGGGATTCGAACCCCGGCCCTGCCGTGTGAAGACTGGCGCCGCTATCGTATACACCACCGGGCCGCCTTGGTGGCCGTCGTCCTTGTCTTCTATGGTCGTAAATTACCGATATCACTACAATGGCTTTCGCGAAAATTAACGCTTTCGTTTAATACACTTTTCTACAGATTTGAGGATCAGTTACTCAATGACTGACTGGAAAAGGTCCTCGAATATTGGTCACTGCTGATGATCAGTTGGGAGACTCCTTTGAGCAACAACGTGTTTGCTGTAAAAAAGTTTCTTCTCACATGTGCTGTTAGCCACTTATGTTGTGTGATTGTCACAAACTGTGTATATCTTGTTCAGGATATTCTGCACAGAAGTTGTTTTAAATCTTGGAACGGTTAAAACCTTCGGTCATGATTCACTGAGCATTTATCATTGCTTCGCTAAGGAATACACCTCCTAGTTAGAAAATGAGTAAGTAATATCTTCTATTCCAGTACGACGACTGTTTGTTGTGGGCATAGTTTTTCTGTACCTAATAGTCTGTACTCTGTAAGACTTGAATAGTCTGTACCTACAATCAATCCACTCAATACTAGATAGATCCGGGGTCTTCGAATGAAACATCATTTAAATAAAAAAAATGTATAATTTTTTATTCCAAATAGATTACTAACTTACAAACAAACTCATTCAAATTCTGTCTTGAATGCATGCAATATGCTCCGTATTACAAAAGTTGAGCCTTATTTTGTCTTGGTTTACACAAACTACCAAAACATTATTTGACTAATTAACATCGAAGATATCTTCTGAGTACCGCCTAAACGATTCGAACTGTTTTATTAAAGTAAGATTTATCAGGCTGCTTGTGAAATGCAGTCCAGCATCATTAACTTTAGTATCAACCGAATACAAACGTAATGATCAACAAATTTAATAACAAATGTGTTGTCATATCTCACGTCTCGGATGACTAATTCCTTCAATCATTACCTTAAACACATCTTCCCGTTAGTCTACCGCAGCAACCACCCAACTAATCTAACGCTTCGACCTCGACGATCGCACAACTAACCTACTGTTACGCAGAAAAAAGGGTGCAAATGTGTCGCACGCTTTGCCATTTGCATAACTAATACCACAACCGAACGGTCTCAAGGAAAAATGAAACCACGAGCAAACACGAGCAAAAGGCGATCACTAATAACTTTGTAAATATTTTCTAACTTCTCACACCGATCTTCTTCAACGTTCTTTGCCCTATGACGAAGTGGTGGATGGGCATTTGCATACGTTTTGTAATATTTCTCTTATCCCTACTTTGGTGTCGTATTCAAAATTCGTTAATCTTACGAAAGATTCCACCACATCGTTCGGATGTGCTTACGGAATCGAACGATGGAAAGATAATGTTTCAATATCATCGAGTGACACTTTCACACCCTTTTGTTTACCCCTTGTTTTCGCTCGCAGTGGGATAGAAGCTGATAATTTTGCCTTTGCTGTGTGCACGACGATCAACATCCATTTCCGCATTGTTCACTTTCACGCGAGTCGGACATATATTTTAGCATGTAAATAAGATAGAAATGCCCAAACCCTTCGCATGGAGGATAGGTGTTGTTTTGCGAACGGATCTGAGATATTTAATTTCTATTCGTTATTAAGCAATGACATCTGGGGGAAAGTGTTCGTTTTCCTTTTTTTTGCATCCGAAATGTATTAACAGTGACACAATAATGCTGCAGGAAAATGATACATTGTTCTAGGGAGTTTAATCTTCCCTATCCAGATAGTATGCGAAAGGATAACCTTTTTGTCTATCTGTTTGCAAACAGATAGGTAAAAATAGTTGTTCGTTGTAATATTATCTTTACCTTTGTTCAATTTACGGATTGATTAAAGCAACGTCCAAAACCATTACTTGCCTTTACATGAGCTCTGTCTGTACTAATGTGACTTACAACGGTGTTTTGCGATTAAAACATTCAACTGTCCACAGTTTTCAATGCAAAACAACTCCTAACCGGTCTTATCTCTCGAAGACCTCTCCCATTACCCAACTATAATTGAAGTGTAATCCTTTCGAGTGCAACAGCCTTTCAACAACATCCAGCAAAGCGAAGGAACAAAAAATCGGCCAAAGAATCAAAATAGGATCAAACGACTTGAGCGTGCTGTAATGCGAGAAACCCCCGCTGAGACAGTTCGCCCGGCACTCGAGAGGGAAAATCGTTTTGTTTTGCGTTTGCTTTGTTTAGGCCTTCCTTCAGTTCGGTTGACATAGTTTTCGAACCTTTTTTTTGTTTTGTTTTGTTTTGCTACCCGTAGTACCCGGAACCCTTTCACCCCGTAGTGCGGCTCGTGTGCACCGTTGGGGGAATATAATTTCTCCCAAAGGAGTGACGTCTTCAGCAGTCGGAATCCGTTTTGATTTTCATAATATCGCCATAAATCTTGCTTCCGCTGTGGCGGATGCTCTTTTGTAGTGTGCTGCAGGAACCACTCGCTAGAGAACGGAGCGGGGAAATAATTTGTCTCACAACGAATGCATTTGTGCGGACGTGTGTGTTTTCGGTTAGGCGGAAATGCACCGAAATGCTAACAAAAAAGGAGCTCGCACTTGAAGGATCTTAATCAAATCTATTATCTAGTCAAGGTGAGGCCACTCCAAATAGCGCCGGTATTACGAAGGTGCATGTTCACAGGATTGTTTTCGATTTTTTGTCTCGCTTCGATCATTATTAATCGCGCGGGAATGAATAATGGGCACATTCTGCAGAAATTGTTAATTTACATAGAAGTTATGAAAGTTATTTTCTATAAAAAATATCAAATTCAACCAGAACTTAAGTTTCGTAAAAACAAAATTAAAATGAAAGAAAACTGAACACTCTTTAATATTGATAACAATTTCCATATTTATTTCTAGTGAATAAAGTCCACATGAAAACTAATTCGTTTATGATTTCACGAAAATGTAAATTTTAATTATAACTGTATCAAAACAGTATCTGTTATTATTTCGCTTTTATGTTTGAGTTAGATTTGAGCAAAGACTTTACTTTTAAGAACTAATGAATATTTTGGAGCCATATGCTACAGCTAGACAATATTTATCAGTTTTCCACTGATGAATGTTGTTGCAGATCATATTAGGTCTCAATTTTGAATGTTTTTAAATTTTTAACTAGAATAAAACCTCAGCATTTTTAAAAAAAAATTATCCTTACCATACTCTGAACTACGTTTTTCAGTTTTTTTACGCCAAATTCTTCCAAAGTCTGAGTAGCTAGACGTTTATGCTTAACAAAACTTTTATTATTTTTTCTGACGATTATTTAGCTATCTCTAGAGTAATACTCGAGTACATATAGACTCAAAAATATATTCTGTTCTTATTAGAATAGAACTCCAGTTGTAACAGATTAAATTATCGTGCTCCGCACCTATATTCCGTGATGTGCATGTGAGTAGCTTACCAGACCAATTCGTACCACGTAATTTAAAATTCAGTCCTCACTTCAGTCTTCACGCGATCAGTCTGAATGGGAATTGATCCTCGGTTCTAGCTATGACAACCAGCTCCGCTATCACCTTGGCCTACCGTGGATTACTAATAGAAGGCATAACCAATTGGATAAAAAAATAATGGCCAAAAAACAATATCTTACATACCAAGAAGAAGAGGATAAAGCTATTTGTTTCACCTATATTTGGTCTTAAATACAATAAATTCGTTGCTAAGGATCTCAAGAGTTACTTCAAGGCATCTAACAAAAGCGTAAATATCTTAACAACTTCACAAAAGAACCTCTTTGATAAATATTTTTCCAACAACTAATTAGGTTTTTTGGCGGAATCTGGCCTTAATTGCCGACAATTTAACTTTGATCTTCTAGAGAGTGATCTTTTCCATGGTATTAAAAGAAGTCTTCCAGTTCAAACTTCATGAAAATTGCAGAACATATTTATTTCACCACAAGAAACAACAAACTGATGTGCAGACGTATTGTAAAAAACAATCAATTCTTGAGGAAATTTAAAGAATATCTACAGTATGTTTGAATACAACGAATAGAACACCAATGTCATTAAAACCATGGAACGACCGAGTTAAGAAGTAGCATCAACTAATTAAATAATGTGCTAAAATAAACAACTCAACACAATTGGATTACTCGTTAATCTTAACAGCATACCTTCCAACAACAACAAACAGTCGAGATGATTATCATTGACGTAAATAAAGTCAAACCTTTCGAGCAAGGACGCACCGTTCCCTGCGTGCGTGCAGCTTTGAGTTCATTATCCCGCAAAGCGCCTCTATTTCACCGACGTTTGCGCACCAATTGTCACACTGGCCTATTCTTCCCATTGCACACAGATGCATCCCATCCCATCCATCAAAATGGTCCATCTAAATTATCCAAAATCGGGACAACAACAACAATAATCCCTACTCCGTGAGGTGTGTGCATCCTCTAGCAGAAGAATAGCGAGCCTCATGTCTTCGCAGCTGGCCGTGTTTTTCGGGTGGTAAGATTTTACTGTTTCGCGGCCCGGCGTTTCTTTTTTCCCCTTTATTCCTGAGCAATACTTGATCGATTGCGATTTAATGATTGATCGTGTCCCGTGTGCTCGGTGTACGGGAACCCCTATCCTTTAGCCGATCTTATTATGTAATAGAAAAAAAAAATGTATGAGTGTGTAAAAATTCACATAAAACAGGATCTGTGCCAGTGTTGTCATTTTATCCGTTCAGTCCAGTTTAAACGCTGGGCATGGTGGTGGATAATGGCGAAGGAAAACGAGGGAAAGCACCGGAAGGCTTTGTGGTGATGTCGACCGTTGACGCAGAACGCACTATCGGGCAGCTCGATCTTCAATCATGCTTTCTGAGTTAGCACCTCCTCTTTATATCGCAGCTCCTAGAGAGAGAGGATGTGTTTTAACCGCAGTTCGCGCCGTGTTGGAAGTAAAAATCATAAAAAAAGAATACAGTTTGTCGTCCATTTTTATTTTCTCTTTTTACTCGCGTATCCAAATCTTGCATGTGTCTTTCAAAAATTTGACTGCTGATGTCAGTGCGAGATGATGAATTATTTCACACAACCAGCTCAATGCTATCCGTTTTGATTTTTTTTTATCCCAACCGCTTTCCCATGGCATCAGAAGAACATCATCTAAACTGGCGCTTAGCCAATGTTTACGAGGGATAACTGTCAAACGGATCGCATTTCGGTCCCTCTGCTGGTGTGCATTCCTCGATTTGTATGCACAACTCTGCCATCGGGGCCGACGCGTTAGGATTTTTCGCTTCGCACAAACACGCATAGACACACTTTCACTTTTCCCATTTTATGCGTTATTAATGACGCGATTATGCAACTGCACCAACACCAACCATCGTCACGGTTGTCCATCAAGTGCAACGGACGCTAGAGGCGCACCGATTTCCAGCACTTCGAATGTGCGCAGCACTGCACAAAACTGCTCGGTTTTCGGTGATCGTCGTCAGATTGAGAAGCGTATCGAATGTTACAACACATCGGATTCTAATTCGTGCCATCTCGAAACACACACACACACACCACGATCGGAAAGGGTTAGAAACAGTCACACAAACCCTTTTCCCGAGTGGTGAAAGTATTTGAATGCCGTTTCACTTCTATGGAATGAAAAATCGATCCTGGGAAAACGAGTTGAGCGAGCGTGCTTTCTGTTGGGTTCCTGTTTCTTTGGGTTTTGGGATTGGATGCAGTTTACAAAAGCAAGGACACATAAAATATAACACTCGGGGGAGATTGTGTTCCTCTTGGCAAGCAAATCGATTTAAAGTGTGACGACACAATTTATCATTTCTCTCGAGTGGACAGTTTTGTTTCGGTTGGTCAGTTTTGGGTGCTGGTTTAATTAATGCTCAGTTGTACCTTTCTGTGGTGGATGGACATTTATCATTTTGCTGAGGATTTAGCTTTAGCTAGAGCTTATGACCATTCCCTAATCTGAATACATTACAGCCAATAATACTGACCGTTACTATTAAAAATAATCATTACTGTTTTTGGACCTCATCGTTTTCTGTACTGTTGACGGAAAGTCTTGCATGTATGGTAGAAACGAGTGAAGTCCTATGCCCCAGCCTGGACGTTGTTAAAAGTCCATGGATCCATATCTAAGAGATCGTGATTTTCCAACTGATAATACCAACATAAATGGACTTGGGACACCTTTTCTTGTAACGCATCTCGTCTGGGTCATTACTCCGAACTGCTCCGGCTATTCAGTTACAGATAACTCAAGTCAAGGAATCAGAAATTGAATGATCAACACCTCTTAAAAGTTAAGTATCAGATAAGTATCACAGTATTAGAGATTAACGTTGTAGTATCATAGAAAAGGAAGAATATGTTTTACTCAATCAACATCGTATTCTTGGTAAAGTAATTAATACTTTCGGTTAATAAAAAAAAGTCACCTTAAATTCTCATTTATCATTCTGCAGCAAATATATTCAAAATAAATGCGACAATTTAATAAGACCACCTTAAGCTTATTGAAGGTTTTTAATGAAAAAAAAACTTTTTTGTTGTTATTTAGGTTCTTACCTCCAGTTACTGTTAGTTTTTTCTCGGGTTGACTCTTTTTTGGCCCGACAAAAGTTTTTGACCGATTTTTCAGTATATTTAAGGTCATTGTTCTACATAAACTGCCATCTTAACGGCATCTACACGTGAGCAACATCATATTCTGCAGTATTACAGCATACTTGTGCTGGTGCATAATACAATTTATTCGAGGAAATTAACATTTTAAGAAATTATAAGCTAAATAACTGAAATAAAATGAAAAAATATTAATAAACGAAGCAGGTCATACATTTCTGTCCATGAAAAGATATTACATTGTATTTAAAATGTTCTTATAACGCAATAATTTGTTGATTTCTGAACAAAAACAAAATGGTGATAGAAAATTTAGATATTGCTAAAGCTTTTAGCACATTTTACAAAGGATATGCTTATTGCAAGTCTCAAAAGCAGTAATTTTAAAATCGGACAGCGAAGTGGTCTTATTGTTTTGTCCAATACTGTATATAGCTAAGGCTCTAAAGGTTAGTGTAAGAGCAGGTATAGGATAATGTTGGTATATCGTATTTTATAGGTTACAGAAAACAATACGATTCAATCGAATTTATAAATTCATTTTTCTGATAAATCTTAATATTTGATACTTGAATTGGTGCTATGATCTTTTAGTGCATTTGAGCAGAGATGGCGTATTAGTTTTCGAAAAGATTATCCAGTTTTGGCGGATAACACAAGTATTTTTGCAAGTCTTTTGACACCTTTGCTATTTTATAACATCTCGAACCTTAAACAGCAGAGATTCAGCATCAAAGATCGTGTTGTGTACAGGCACCTATTGTGTTCTTCGTAGATTTGACATGAATTGAGAATGTCTTATCCATCTAAGTAAGCATGGACTATTTCACTCATTGCTCTTCGCGACCATTAGTTTAAGCACCACTTTGCCGGCTTTTATCACCCTTCAACGTACCCATTCACTGATCGTTCAAGTGGAAAAGTGCACTTTAATTGAACTGCACCCTTCAAAGACCGGCTGTTCCCACGCATAAAAATAATCTAAATGGCTTAGCAGCGCCTTACTCTGCGTACCGTATGGAAGCGATGACTAGCTTGCGTCTGCAACTAATCCGTTAATCAACTTCATTGAAGACGGGTATAATTTACACCAGACAAACGTCGACGTTCATATGTGATTGCCAATGGAATGGAAACTCGATTACGTTTAAAATGACACAATATGCTTCTTAAATTTGTAATTGCCTGAATAATGCGAGCCGTTGGCATTTGAATGTAAAAAGTTTATTATTTTATCGAAGAAATGTTTACTATATCCTATATAGTGTTGAACACGAAGAGACGGTATCAAATCCTATCCGAATCGTGCTGTAGTACGCAGGATTGATCGTTATGAACACTTTGTTGCATTAACGCATGCAGCACAAGACCTCCCCGTGTTCTACTGCAACGAAACACAGCCACTTTATTTAACCACATAAATCTGAGAGTTAATTATTCGCGTTCTTTGTATCTCCCCTTGATACAGGTGTCATTCGTCGTAATAATAGTAATTTTCGACCAAACTTGACACCTTCCAAGCAAAGCGAAACTTTACGTTCTCTCACTTCGTTCCCACTCACCTTGAATCGCAAAACCATCCCACCGGATCTGGCAATGACCCTTGTTGCGTTTACATCCACACCGCAATCGACACACGAAGACACACCAATTGGGACAGCTCATTAAAATTGTGTCCTTCACGGCGAACATCTCCTTCGCTTTCCGCCCGACCGGATATTGCCCGTTTGGTGGGAAAAGCATTCCTCCTTTTCCGACGATGGACAGCATTAAAAAAGGTAAAACCCACTAGGTGCGTCGGTTTTCTGTGGGCGAGCATTTACAAGGGGCTTTAACGGAAGAATGCGTGATAATAATTTGTGCGCACCCTTTCACAGGCAAACTACACTTTCTTTCGCCCATCCTAGGACTGTCCTTCTTTGGACACCTCTTTTTTGAGCTTCATTTGCTGACGATTCTTACCCTTCAAACGGTTAAACGACGAACGAAGACAGTAAAAGGGAAACTCAAAATGGGCAATTTCCGGTTGGAAGTAGGAAGCATGCATACTGGCGATTGCGCACGATCGGCTAAACGATCGCTACGTTTCGTTTTAGCCGGCGTGTACTTGGACGTGTAAAACGATATTAGCAAGTTGAGCGAGTATGAACGACTTGGTCGGGATTCATCGGGATTGTCCAACAATCCGTACCCGTTCTGGTCTGGATCATTTCCTTTTCAACAAAAGAAAATTGCTACAACGAAAGCAAATTTGCAAAGTTTGACTAAGAAACGACCGCACAACAAAGGAAGTTTCCCTCAGTAAACCCGTACCGGTCGTGAAGCCATGCTGTGGTGTGTGGTTCCAACGAGAACATGGATGATGAAGATTATTTACTTTCTGCTTACCCGACGATCCTCGTAGGTCATTACGCTGGCAATGCCTGAAGAACTAAAGTCATCCGCAGAACGATCAAGAGCCGGGAAAAGGGATCAAAATGAACCACATCTTAGTTCCTCCGTCCATTAAACTGTAATCAAATCCCTTCGAAAAACAAAAGCCCGAAATCTTCACCACAGCTCCGACGTAGCAGCACCTGCGGTAAATCTTGCACCGTCGATCGTGCCAGACATCCGAGCAACGTTTAGCGTCCAGTGAGATTCATTCACACAACGCTCAGCCAAGCGTGACCACTTCCGCTTCGAAGCCGTAGCCCTTTTCTCGATTTTCCCAGCCCCAACGCGAAGCAGGTGAGCTCGGGTCTGGCGTTGACGATGGCACTTGCACCTCGACGAGAGTTCCCACCGTATCTGCGGGCTGCATAATGGCAGATTTTTCTGCACCTCACCGGCAGCCCAAGGTTAGAACGGGCAGCGAACCAAAACCGCTCAGCTCCCATGACCGGGAGCTCAGAGATGCCTTCCCGTCCACAATTCACTTGCACTGGTGAGACAATGAGCGATCGTCGATAAGATCTTGATTTCCGCGGCCTCGCTTCGTTGCTCGACCAAATGAGTGAAGATGACGGAGCAGGACGGTTTCATCGGCCCGCATTTTGTCCGTTAGGGATCATGGAAGATCACCCCGTGTTTACACCGGGGGCTGAAAGGTAACGCCATAGTCTCAGTGATACACCCCATTCCGGATGTTCTCGTTGAAGATGTCAACGGTCAAGATTGGTGCTCGGACTCGGTTGGTTCTGGAAACGGAAAGTTCGTTACACAATTTCTTCTTGCTTTCTGTTGAGAAACGATTCTTGGTGGAGATGTCACCGGGAACCTTGGCACGTAACCTTGGGACGAAGACTCCTCTTCGTAGCGGATGTTTATCAACGACTTCCGCCCGCGCTTTTGCCATTTGACTGTTGGGCTTGGAGTAACGCTTGGATTCCGCGTGTGGGAAACTCATGGGTGGCCAACCCGCGTAAAAAGTAGGTTTGAGGTTATAAAAATGATGGTGGTACACTTCCCGCTGCTTGTCTGTTACTGGTCGACAGGTAGGGAGATGATAAGTGTAACATCAACGAACAAAACGAAAACAACTCACTTGTGCATTGAAGGACACGCTTAAATTTGTTCCCAAGAATGGTTAACGTGTCGGCTGAGATAATTACACATGAAGACCTATAAAGACGGTACCCTCGGGACATCTAGTGACCTAAAAATCCTTCTCGTACGAGAAACTGTTGAGACTGGTTATGATTGTTTTGAGACTGCGAGAGTGTTCAATTATCCATCTTCCCTCACGGTCTTGAATGCAAATGGGGCTCGTCAAGAGATCGGTCGATGAAGCATCCACACTATAGAATAAACTCGTTTGTTGGCTACATCGTCCAAGTTTCCCCAAGGACTACAAGGTCTTTCGTTTCGCTTCAACTCATTTGCTGTCAAAAAAGTATTAAACCACAAGCTTCGTTTAAAAACAGTCCAATATGAGAGTCAACAGTTCAATTTTTAGTCCTTCAGACACTATGGCTTCCAAGCGTCTTGCACAATATGATAAAAACCGTTAAAGACACTCCTTCAACAACACATAACTAAGTGTGCGTGTGTGTGCTTATACCAAGTTCCCACCATACGCAAAGGGTTCCACCTATAATTTTGATCGTTTTCCAATATTTCACAAGCCAATCAACACAACCGGAAGCACGGTTGGTGCGCAGTGTTCCTTGAAAATATTGTTTGATTTGTTTCCTATTTCCCACGCATGTATCCCATATAGTTTCCCCCCGTGGCTGGCGTAACAATACCTGTCGTCTGGGGTGTGTCACAACCCGGAGGTCACAGTTTTTGACCGTTAATTTAGACTTCATCTAGAACAACTGTGAAGAAACCCGAATAAACCGAAAAAGGCAACGTCTGGGCACAATCGTTGTGAATTTCTTCTGGTGCTTCTTGAACCATGAACAAGTACTGTCCCTTACTCGCCCTACAACCGTGTCACGGTAAGCGATTCGGACATTGTTGTAACGTTTTTTGTATTGCTCTCTCTTCCCTTTTTTAAAGCCACGCTAAGACACACATCCAATCTGGATGTGTTTTTTTTTCTGGCGAGGACAACAATGACCCTTGCAAATAATATTACAGCATATTTTTTGGTAACATTAAGACTTTATTTAACTGTTTAAAACACCACACCCGAAATATCGTTGATTTAGATCCAGCACTAAAAGGATTGAAGAGAGTGCGGCTCAGAGGCAGCGGCTTCCACCAATTCGATGCCAGTAAAATCCCTTTAACTGCATCCAATTGCATTAAGCGCGGGGATTAATGAGGCCCCGGGATGTTGCATACCGTTTGCTGTAGATCTCTGGGACGATCGTGCGAAAGCGCGATGCAAATGGTGTATACGAACGGAAAAGCATAAAATATGATTACGTATGTTTCGCATCTGCATATGGCCGTTTTTTTTGTTCTTTCTTTTATCGGCGCCCCTTGGCAGTCATGCGGAGCTCGCCGCTTTGGGGAACTCCCTCTTGATGAGATACGCTGGATAATAAACGGATAGTTTATTGATTTCTAGCTGGCCGGAATACCGAAACTGGCAAGAATTGGTTGCTTCTCTGCAGTCGACACTCTTCAGCTGCTTCTGTCTAGTCGGAGACGCCGAAAAGAGCCCACAGTGGCAATCTCAAAAGTCAACATTCAGCATGCCGAAGTTGCGACGGTCGGAGCGTCTCACTCGTTCGTCACTTTCGCCATGGTACATAAAATGTGATATGCTACTCGATGGTTGCTGTCCCCTCGCAAGGGAACGTGAAAAAGCCTACCACCGTCCCTTGGCTGCGTCGTTCTATCACTCAACAAGCCGTACGTCCGTGTAACGTGTACTGCTGATTGATCCTTTGGTTGTCCTTTTTTTCCTGTGCGCTTTTCCTCGGATGCCGTAGCCGTGTACGGTTGCGGAGAGATGAACACACAGTTTACGAACTGTGACAAACGTCCATTATCATCAGCACGGCGACGATGCATCCTTTTTCGGTGCAGTCTATCAGTCGTATCAGCACATCCCGTCTGCCGTTTGGTTGGGATTTCGAAGGCAAGGGACACCAAGAATTCATTCCTTTCCTTTTCCGGGTTCGGGCTACATTTTTCAGCTTCATAGTTTTGACAGCATCTCTCGGGTTATGATATATTTCATTATACTGTACTGTGTGCTTACAAAACTAGGATACAGTCCAACGAAAGACATGATGTACGTCACATCATTTATCACAATCACTAACAAAACTAACCGGGGATGACACAGCTGGCTAATGGACCATTTTCACAGGGCGTTTTTTTATTTTTTTTACTGCTTCTGAACAAGCGACTTTGAAGAATATCTGCAGTGCGATGAAAAAAAGACTTACAAGATCTCCAACAACGTTCAACGAACCTTATGGAAAGGGATCAAATATCAGTTTTCCAGTTATCCTCCCAGGCAAGTATGATTCATACCTAGCCTTTCCCTAGTTCCCTTCGATTCGTCTTCTTCATGCAAAATGACCTGCTTGGTGTCATCTCCATACAACGATGAGCCGTAATCGAACGATCGATGGATCGATGCTTATACCCCGTCAGGTGCCATGAAGCAGTGTACATTACGTGCGTAGCAGTTGGCAAATAGGTCACTAAATGTCTGCATTTCGAAGGCTTCAGAAGGATTGGATAAAGGAAACGTTCGATACATGTTGAAAGAGATGTCACTGTTCACTTATTCGCGGTGGTCTAAACCCGATGGACAGTTGTTTGATGGCGTTTCAAACATGTTAAATTAATTGTGACCCACCACGTTGAATTTAATTTCTTGTGCATAAAATAGAAAAGAAATGGCCAGTTTAAAATGCTGTTGAAAGCTCCGAATTAACGCCAACCGATCAACACGTTCTAAATGATGCGCAAAAAATTAACGATCCTCCATTGAAAAACTTGCTCAAACGTGCTCCACATCGTGTGTTACATGCGTGCTCACAACCGGTAGGCGTATGCGTCAGCGCCAAACCAAGCCTTTCCACCACGTGATCGATCCTGTTGCCTGATGCTGTGAGTTCAAAGGCAGGTAGGTAGGCGTCTGCGTAGGATGAGCACAGGGTAGAAACCAAACGTTTGAAAAGCTAGTTTCATTACATCCGTACAAAACTGAAAGTATAGTTCTCTGTGCATCATCTTCCTTGCTTCCCACGAAACTGTGGAAAGCGTTCTAAAAATCTAGACACAAAACTTGAATTAAAACGAACTGACTAACGTACAACGATAAGCATGAAACAGGCAAGGTACAAAAAAAAGACCCTGAAAAGACGGTTGTTTTGAAAATTTAAATCGTTTAAAAGGAGAAGCAGGAAAAAAAAGGTTTTGTTCCGTTCGGGACGCATGATAAGCACGCATGCGGGAGCAAACCACGAGACAATCCCGGAGACAGCATACAAACGACAATAAAAAAAAAACTCCAAAACGACGCACACACAGCATGGCAAAAGCGAACGCGAAGAAGGCAAGCATCATGTTTAAATCTCCAGCGACGATGTGCGTCTTCCTGAATCCCAACCTAAATAAATTACTACCACGAAGAAGAAGTGTACCGCGACTGCCCTCAAGCCTTTTCTACGATTGAAGGCGATTTAAAAAACCCTACACGCCGCGTGGTCATCCCGAAGACGCAATCAAAGCAAACGATGAGAACTAGACGGAAGGCAATATAGCGCATACCGCAGGAAGAACTGAGAAGGATAGCCAGAGAGAAGAATGGATGTAGAAAAAGAAACCTTTAATGTTGCGTGATGAAAAACTGCCACAGCTTTCTTCTTCTTACGGTTGGAAGCGAGCTTCGTCGTGCTCATAGCATCGTGCGTTGCGCAAGCATCATTGCTATAATCCCCTTCAGCCTTCACAAGCATACAACATGACGCTTTTACTTGCATAAATATAGAAACATAAATAGATTTATCGATTTGATGTTTTTGAGAATAAACTAAAATTAATGCAATTACTGTATTTAATAACTGCATTATGTGAAGTAATATTTTCTATCAAATTGTAAACGAAAGTACAAAGTTGGGGTAAAATTTTAATACCTTTTCTTCGCTATACTGCCAACCGCACTTCCCTAGCCGTTTGAATGTACGCACACATTCATACTTTGGTGCAGTAGCGTGTGTGTAATGTCGCGCCCGAAAAGAAGCCCAGCTATGTGCGAACCAACGTAACGCCTGTAACGCTACGCATTACTGTTGAACACTTCGGCGAGTTCGGTTGCAACGATCGAGCTCCCGCAGTTGTGCGTTTCACCTTCCGAGTCAACCGAGTTGAGGAAAAGCGATCACCATCAGAAATATCGGCGGTTAGGCGAGCGAGTCTGTCCAATCCTACCACGAACGTTGAGTACATTGTGAACTGAGGGCTGTGTGCAACCGTTCTTGGTTGAACCGACGCGCGTCTGCTGTGAAACCTGATGAAAGTCCGTATTGCGAGTGTCGAATGTGTAGCTCTCCGTTGTGAAGTTAGATGCTGGTGTTGAGTGTGTGGTGAGCATCGAAAATAAGTGCTACACGGAATTGTTTCAAAAGCGTACACAATACAGCAAGTGAAATACAAGCGTTCATGTGAAAAACAACGCACAAACCGAAACGTCAGTGCTACCAAACTATAAACAAGGTTACGCCCGTTACGAGGCATAGAAATATAACCTCAATTTGGGAATTGCTTGAAAAAGAAAAAAATCGCTTACCATCGTACACACACACACATTTAAACACTAGCTTACGCTTGCGTGAGACGAACGAAAAATCCAAGCGACCGAACGTTACATACGTTTGTGGTGGTGTGCTCAGGTCGCTCGAAAAACAAGTGTGTGCATGTGTGCGTGCGCGTTTTCAATCGAACGCGACAAAGAAAATTGTGTGATTTCGGTCTATCTGTGCATCTGTGAGCATTAAACGGCTAGAGCAGGGATATAAAGTGACGATTTGATTTATTTCGTAATTTATCGCAGCATAAGCTTTGACGTTGTGGTAAAATCTTTAATGATTGAGGGCGTAAAAAGCTGTGCTTTCCATCCGTGCCAAGTGCACGACGCCATCTTTAGAAAGAGATTCGCAAACACAAAAGTCACCCGTCGTTGCGTGTCAGATTGACAAGTGAAAGAAGCAGAAGCAGTGTGTATACAAACAGACTCAGCGTTCGTCGCTAAAAACAGTGCAAAAACTTAGAGAATTCTCAAGCGCACAAACAAATCGGTTGTGTGCCAAAATCAGTGTGGTTGAATCTTTGCTTGTGCGAATCAATAATACAGCAACTATTCACAATGGGAGCACAGGTGTACAATCGTACGATGGTGGAACGGTTGCACTGTTCACCCGCTCCGGTGCCGGTCAAAAATTACAAACGGAAGTCTCCGGCCCTAAACAAAGTGAATAGTGCGAAGCGCAATCTTTTCGGTGCAGTCGAACGTGAAGAATTTAACCAGTAAGTGTCACTATACATGGTATTCGTACCGTTAATCGAATGCAGTTTTGGAATTCTTCTTGCTAAAATATAATATTTTGTTCCTTTGTGTAGGTTCTACAACATGCATATGAAGCAGCAGGACGAGAAAAAGATGAAACGATGGAATTTTAACTTTCGCATCGGCGAACCATTGGATGGCCAGTTTAAGTGGGTGCGGCCACATGAGTGCTCGGTGTTTACGCTAACCCAGGCCGCCCATGTCAGAACCACGGTCAGAAGACGGCAAGCAACTACCTCGGATGTTCCACAGAGTAGCAGCAGCAGCTCAGGAGATATTCTTTCGCCGGACGAACTGATGGACGAGCGAGCGGAACTTGCCAACCGAGTTGTTAAAATGGTACAGCCGAAAATTACAGGTGAGTGTGGTTTACGACTCGTAGTGTTTTATTCTTTCCTGTAGCCATGGCTAACGTTCATACAGCCGGAAGAATGGTTTTGAAGCAGCATTCTTTAAGATGTGCGGAGAGAAAAGAGAACTAATTAGCTATATCTAGTGGGAAGAAAAATTGGGTTCATGCTTTGTTGGTGCTTTTTAATGATCATTTACGAACACTACACGGGGTGTGCGACTGCTGGCGGTGTTAGCTCCTTTAAGCGTGGAATATGAAAACATGATAAGGAGAAAAATATGTCTTAATTGCTTCCTATTGGTTTTTTTCCGTACATTCTTCTGAATGAAATTGTTTATCACGCTAAAGCGATTCGGCACCAAGAAAAATGATCCGTGAAAACGATAGAAGGAAGGGGCATTATGGGAATAGTACCTGCAAGAAAGGTTTCCCTAATGCAAAGGTTATTGACATATACTTCGAACAAAGATCTGCACCCCAAGAGAGGAAAAACAAGGATATAACCAAAAAAATAAGTCCTCAACCATTGTGTGAATTAAGAACCAGAAAAATACATATTATGTTCGGTGGGGGTGCGCATCCTGCGTATGATGGCAGGATTCTTACGATTTCTTTCGTTCCCTTATTTGTGTCGTTTGCTTCCTCCGCCGCAGCAACGTTGCTGTCGAGGCAGAGCGTGAAATGTATGCATCTATCTACTGACCACATAAAACATGTGATCGTAGTTAAAATTTTCTGACGGAAACTATAAATTCCTTTTACTCAGCTTACCCAGTGTTCTTTTACTTTCTTCTTTTATCAACTCACCAACTTCTCTCCGTGGAGGTGTTTTATGGTTCGTCGCTTTTTCCAACGGCTTTTTCCCCCTGTTGCCTTTCCACTGATCGCGCTTGATCGCCGTCTAAAAACAGAAACCATATTTTCTCCGGTGTTTTGTTTTTTTCCGTTTTTTTCTGTACATCTGTACACACGTGTACAACGCGCTGCTGTGTTCGTTTGATAGGGGGCAACATCGTCGAAGTTGAAATGCACAGGAGCTGCAAACGCGCTGCACATTGTGTTCGGGATCTATTTTCCATACTACACACACCCTCGTTTAGCGTAGGGTATTCCTGTTCCAGCTTTTATCTACTGCGTCGTGTTCGAACGAAGGGAAGATCGTTATTATTTCTGCGTTCGTAACTTAAAGAACTGTGTCGGAGCATCCGTTTGAATGCGTGACAGTTATGCTGCTCTTTTGGTTGATGCCTCCTGCTTCGGGCAGAACTGAATCATTATAATCACCTACAAGCGAGTATGATGATGGTTATGTATTTTACGGTTAGAAGCAGCGATCGTTTCTTACGATTGAAACTGTGGTCGCCGTTCTGATGAGTTTGCTTTTCTTTTCAAGGCGAATTCTCGCGAACATGACCGTGTCGGATAAGTCGTGTCTGTGTTTCGCTTCGTACACTACTTGCATTTAAGTGTAATTATACAATTGTCTTGTAACAGTTTCTGATCGCGATTTTCACGCTTGATATCGTTCTTCTTTTACGCCGCCTCTTACAGCAGGCACACAATTCGGTCTGTTTCATGGGTGTTTTTGTGGGGGTTGTATCGTTAATTAGAGTTTACGCGAGTTTAACTGCCTTGCTTGGTTAAGAACGAAAGAGTAAGATCATTTTCAGCCTGACTTAATCGGAACATCATTGTATCATGGTACTGTTGTTTAAAAAATGCCTATTTTCTTCTAGTCTTGCTAATGAAAATTCAAGCCTGTTATGTATTTTTAGGGAAAACACGATTCCAGAACAAACAATGTATATTATGACGATCAGCGCATATGCATAAATTGAAACGAATACGTCAATTTAGAATTGCTCTGAGCTGTATGAAGGTCCACACTCTGTCCACAGAATTGTTCAACAGTATCGATCTGTCTAATGGTCGAATGTTCGCAATGGATATTAATGGATATTAACACAATCTTGATAGAACACACGAAGAACGCCCCAAATATGATCTATACTGGAGGATATAGTTTCCAGCTCCGGATGAGTCTTCAACAACTGTTTTATCGATGCGTTAAAGAATATGTATTTGTTTTCCTTTTTTTCTAAACCGTTTATAAAATGCACACACAGCCATCGTCGGTTTGACCTTCTTGAGTTCGAGGTTGACTCATCGACGATATTAACCCATATCGGAAAAAGGTATATATTTTGCTAATTGCGCACCTATCTAACCTTTGGATGGGGCTTAAGAAGAAAAAAAGAAGATAACACATGGTAGCAAAACAGAACAGAAATGCAAACAAAAAGTGTCTCGAAAAAGGGCAGACGCAAATTTCTTGTTCCTCTTTCGTGTGCTTTCTTCCTCTGTATCGGGGTCATAGTCGGTCAATTCATTCGGTTCTCTACACTTTTTTGTTCTTGTTGTTGTTGTCAGTTTCTGCTGCCTGAAATGACCGGAAGAAAGCCTGCTGCACATACACACACGAC